>JAHIAM010005341.1:0-24308 GCA_021605205.1 Aegilops longissima
TTTGTATCGCATAAGCATTTTGTACTGAATTTAACGAACATAAGAAGAATATTACAACATCATTTATCAAGCATGCCCTAGATTGAGCCACAACTCGTAATCATAGCAGAGTCATTGTTGGGGCATGAACGAAGATTTAGTGACCGAGTGTCAATTTTGCATGACACCTCAGATTGAGATGGTACAAACGAAATTTTGGAACATCTTAGTGAGTTGGAAAACTTGTATGTTGGTGAATTTTCGCTTATGCCTTCCTGACATCAACATGTCATCAAAATGCTCTAATATGAGACGCCCTCTCCGTTAGAATAATCAAACGCAAAGCTATAGATTTGCTGAAGTCATGTTTTGTAGGTGCGTAGTTGATCTTGGAATTAAAACATATACGACGTATTTTGAACTAAATCGAATATCATTAAATATGGTTGGTTAGAGAAAATAATACTATGATAGAATCCTATGAGTGTTTTAAACTATTTTGGTTGTCGTAGTGTTTGCATGATAAGAGGTGTCGCGGCATCAAAGGAACAGAAGAAACAATGTTTCATATGTTGGATTTCTCAATACCCTCCTCCTACCGCATGATTTAGGATAAGTCATTATTTTATGTGACGAGATGGTGAGTGCCTATCATTTTCATGTGCATTTTCTTTCTTAAGTTTAGTTGTCATACCGTTGTTAACTTAGTGTGTTTATTAACTATTTTTCACATACATATGTAGGAATAAACGTGGTTGATTGGACGGTGTGACAAAATTCACTTGGCTAGGATATTGTGTTGTTACTCACCACAAGCAAAAGCGGAAGATTAACCTCGAGCACTTAAATATGGAATTGAGTTGTTAGTAGAAATAATGGGATGGAGGAGAGAGTCATGCAAGGTGAGGCCTAGTCGAGGCCATGCTATGCTTTAATAGACGGATAGGACTTAATTACTATGTTGCATTTCAAAACTTCAGATGTCCCAAGGATTGGGTGAGAATATCAATAAGTTAACCATACATGCGTATGTTATTGATCTCCATTTTGCCTTCTTGTTTGATTTATCGACAACAAGAACTTTGTTGCACGCGTATATACAAGGACTGTTTTAATGGATGACCTAGCCTATTTTCAAACGAATTTAGGAGAGCTAACATGCATGGTTAGCAAATGAAATGCAGTATGCTAGTTCAAGAAAAGATAGAATGCTAATCAGAAGTGTGCATGCGTAGCTATCACTTTATGAGACGATCCATTATTTATGTTTATTATGAGGAGTAGCTTAATATCTTTACCTAATATTAAAGGACGGAAGATTTCATAGTTCTCCATCCGTCGCCTTTATATCCGCTTAATTTGATGTTAACTATAAAGATTGACTGTTGAGATTTAAAGTATGTCTAGCGTTGATGAAAATTACCCACCAATGCCACCCATAAGCCAGAAAAAAAACATTGGTTTTTCTTCTTGCCCGTCATAGTTATCTTGCTTGCCCAGCCCGATTTTTGATCTTAGAAAATAGAACAATTTGTAAAAAATGAGAATAATTTGTCAACGTTAGGCACTATACGCTAGGGGAGTCGAACTCGCCACTTAAGCCCAGCTCGAGCCCAACTAAAACTTCGAGACTCGGCAGAGGGATATTCGCAACGTCTCTCATTGGTCTGGGTGGATGAGTTCATGCATCCGGCACAGCTGATGCACGTTTGAAACACTATGGCTCATGGTGGTAGCACGTGATGCTCCTGGCCAGCCGGGCCAAGGCGCGTGGGCACTCGGGCGCGTGGTTGCTAGCATGGCATGGTGGCAATGACTAGGAGCGGTGCGGCAAGTCCTGCTAGCTTGTGACTGTGCACACTTGATGAAGGCCAGTGGACAAGATTGAGTGATGTGCATCTGCCGGCATAGGGGCTCGTCACACCAGCGGCAGCCGACAACATAGTGTGCGGAAGCATTAGACCACGAGGGTAAAACTAGCAGTGGCGGGAGCAAGCATGACAGTCCGCGGAGCCAAAGCACGGTGGCGCACTCGATCAGCACTTGCCTGTGGCGGCCGGGACCGGCTGCGTATCGTGTAGCCTGTTTAGTAAACAGTTGCACGTTTACTGTGCAAACGTCAAAAGGAGGCCAGATTTTTGAGGCAGCCACCAGCCAGTAAGCATATTTCTACCAATGTTGCATAGGTATTTAGTTTGATTTTCTTCATAAAATGAATGTTCGAATTTGATCAGACACATAGCAATGTGTACACACTACCAATGCATGTGATAATAAGGCAAGTCCCATTTGCATGTTGTATATTTTGTTTATTTGATAAGTTACATCGTTTTGCAAGTGCCCATATGCCAACAGAGCTAGCTTATAATGGATTTAATTAGTGTTGTGTTAAAGCTGCAGTGTAGAACTTTAGCACTTAACTACTCTTCTTGTCATGCTTGCATTGTTATAACCCATTTTGTCTAAGCCAGAGAACTATTTAAGAATTAGGTGCAATTCAGTCATATTTTATTTCTTTTGTACCACTTCTTCTGTAAGTAATAAAATTTAATAAATGTAGAATAGTGGCATTGATTCTCCAATGTGCCATGTTCTTTTAGTATAATAGCGGTGCAATCCTGCAAGAATATTTTTTTCTCGCTTTGTCATGATGTGATGTAGGTGCCGATTATGTATGTTGCAGTATGGCAGCAGCAGTGCATCCATCTAACAACACTTCTAGAGTTGTCGGCTTCAGAGTTCAGCCGGTTTGATGGAGACGGGCTCTGAGATGTCAAAATAGATGAGCGGTGTGTGTTGGCCGAGTCCATTACCTTGGAATTGACCACGGCCAGATGTCTCATTGCCACCAAGCATTGACGAGTGTTGGAAAGGAGGATAAGCGCGATACGGGTGAAATGATGTGTTGAAATAAATGGTGTGTACATGTGGAGGTCTTTGAGCCATGTTTATCACATGGTCAAGGTGTATGCTTTTTATCTTCCGCTGCAATGCATGGCATTTTGCTAGTATATTGTTATGTGTATGCGATGATATAGTTAATGCATCTCATTTTTCATGTGACATTCTATTATTTTATGTGGTGAGGTCGTAGGAGAGTTCTTCATATTTGTGACTAAACTTGAGAATGTTGCTCTAGATCGAAATATATATCGGTGCATCGCCGCCGGATTGGTATCGGTGACCACGGACATGGCGTGCTCAAGGTTGCCATGGGCGTGCTCAGCGGCCGTCGGTAGTCATGGAGTGGGGTCCCCTAGTACACCTGGATTGGCTGGGGACTCAAGCGTGAGTAGCTCCTACGGTGGTGAGGCTCACCCAAACTTGGTGGTTGATGCCGGCTAGGAGTAGAGGGATGTCTCTGCTCGTCCGACCTTGGTTAGGTGTGCTGAGAAGTGGGTGTATGGTGTTTCCACATGGATGCCTCCAACATGCACGTATACAGCATCGTGCACATCCAGAGATTTGCTCGAACCAACCAATCAACCAACCAAGCAAAAGAAAAAATGCACAATGTCGGTCCACAAACGTGGCAACATAAACCGAACACCAAAATAGTGTGTTAAAAAAACAGCAAAATGGGAGGGACATTTTTTTTGTTTTGCGCAGTACTACTAAATACTAGAAGGGAGAACTACTGGAAAAAAAATACTACTAGAAGGGACAGTTGGCACATTTAGTTTCACATGGCATCTAGCTTTTTGTTCATCGCTAGCTATGTTAAAATCGATTAGGTAAAATGAATGGATAATTATAAAACCCTAGCTATTGTTAAGGTTTATCGTGTGTGTCTACGTGGCCAAGTGTGCTTGCCCGGTGTGGGTCCAGGTGAGTGTGATGCACGGGACGGGCCTTTGTGGTTAGGGCCCACATGAAGCGGCACCAAATTTTGAGGAAAGTGAAGGAACGAGCCCCACACACCGTCCGCATGCCGCATTTGTTCCTCCCATTGGCTAGATCCAACATTTGATATGACCTCGCTTACACTTACCGCGTGAGGGTTTATGCATGCCCTCTCGGTGTTTCACCATACCCTTCATGGTTCATATGATGAGACCACGCCAGCCCCGTGATGCACCGCCTAGGCACAAACCGGACGCGTACCTCTCGGTAGCTAGATCCAAACCATGCACCCCGCTGTTTAGACCCAAGTGGAGTAGCACCTAGACACATGACCCGTGACACTTGTGCAGCCCCAACCATGCATCCCGCCTGTAGACTCATATGTGGCCATGTGTGCATGCATGTTGTGGTTCCAGCTGAGTGCGATGCACGGGACGGACCTTGGTTACTAGGTCTAACATCACGCGCAACAGATTTGAGGCAAATGAAGGAACGGGCCCGCACTCCTTCACAGATGGACGATTCCCACTATGTGGCTTGATCCAGCATGGGATATGGCCCCATTGCCCACAGCCTACATGAGGGTCTACGATGCCGCCTCGATATTTTACCACACCCTCTAGGGTCGATGATTACAATTGCGCTTAGGTCCCGTGAATTTTCGCCCTCGATAATTTGCATGGATTATAACGGCAGTTGATGAGCATCATACCCTAGAGAACGGCCGAGGCCACCTCTCCCATTGGTAGCATATGGTGCATATATGGACCAAAGAGCTTAACATGGGGCTTTCATCCCAATCATTGCTATGATTTCATGTGGCGCCAGAGATCTTGAACTTTCGATGTTACAACCCTAGAAATGCGGTAAATGTCCCGAATATGGGAGGGAGGAGGGGGGAGAGAAAGGCCACGCAATAAACTATCCCCATAATTTTATGTTTGTTTTATCTAGCAAGACAAACAAGTTTTTGAAATAAGGATTTTAAGCATGTTTTAATAAGGATTTTATAATTTCACATTATAAGGTGCTTATTTTTTCCTAAAACAAAGGTGTTGTAAACACGCAAAACTCCACATCGAGCCTCTCACCATCACGCTCATGTTGAACTCACCCTGAAATGAAGGAGAGGTAGATCGAATCTCCCAGGGGCAACCTCCACCTAGTAGCTAAATATGGTTAGTTGAAACTTTCTCCCAAGTCGTTTTTGAGGCAATATCACATTCTTTTTTTCCTCCAATATTGTGGCTAAATACATGGAAGAAAAATCATGGAGGCACGGTGGAACGAGTGCACCTTTTTCCCTCCAAAAGTGCACAAGTTGCCATATTGCATGTGAATGTGTCACCTGTACAAACAATTGAATTGTCGCTTTTATTTTGTTAACAATTCCTAAATATTGAATTTCAGCATGCACCTACCCCATGTCAGTTAGGTCAAATTTGTTTTATCCAAGTTCCGCCAGCACCATGCAGATTCTTGTACCATGCACGTGTGCTCCGGCCTCGCGCCTGACCAGACAGGGAATCTAGATGTGATGCAATACAATTCATGTTGACCCATATCATGCACCCTTAGCCAACCAGGCCGACAACATGCACCGCTAGCCACCTCGATCTAGACCATGCGGTAGTGTCCACGATGGGCAAAGATGCTCAGTTGGACATGTTTGTGGCACTAGTGCATGATGCCCAATCTCGTGTGCAAGACGGGTAGCCGTGTGTCGCTTTGACATGCTTGGCTTACGGAGGGAGGGACTCGTTGGAGAACCAAAGAACCGAGGTGGGGTCAAGGGTGGATGGATGGTGTGGGTCAACTTGGCTAAAGGGGAACGATTTGAGGCCATTTGAACAATGTATGCCATGGGTATGGTCATGAGCTACCTCACTTGCCTTACCACGGAATTTTTCATAAGGGGACAGTGTAAACCTAAAAATTTTGAGTTTTTTTTGGATATCCTGTTTGTTACATTTATGGCACCATGTACAACAAATTTGGGGTTATTTTGGAGATGGTCAAAAATCACTTCATTACAAACGGACGGTTTGGTCTCACTTAGCGTAGTTTTTCTAACAAGGTGGTTTTTCACCACATCCAAATCACCTGGAGTTTTGTATACATGATCTTTTCATTAACATAGACAAAACTTGAAAGTTTTCCATTTTTAGAATTTTATATAATTTATAGTGGCTGGGTGAAACTCAGATACATACCTCGACTTTACCTTAAGGGCACAATTTAAACTTCATTATTGCTGAATTTTCTTTTATAATCATGTTTATTACATGGATGTGACTGTAAATTTTTTTGGGTGATTTGGAAAAGGAAAAGCCCACCTTCTAACTGGAGATATCAATCCCCACAGCCTGCATACGACTAGAAACCCAACCTTATGGGCCAGGATGCAGGCCGTGGGATGTTGATTTCTCCTGCTAGTAGGCCCACAGGCATACATGAAGTGGATAGGGAACATGTTGTTTCAGTGAGAGAGGCTCATGCAAGTGGTCTCTCAGCACAGATATAAGTAGGTGCTGCACGCTGCTTGGCGAGGTGGGACTAAACTCCCACCACCCGTCGCTGGCGCCTGCGCCTCAGCTGGGCCAAATTTGGTTGGGTTGTCCCAGTGAACCTCACCTGCTGGACCAGCGCCCCTCTAGATGGTTGGGCTGGCCCATCATGTATGCATATCCTTTTTTTGTTTTTCACATATTCTCTTTCATTTGTTATTATACAGTTGTAAAACAAAAGGTTGTTGTAAACACACAAAACTCCTTCTTCAGCCTCTCACCATCACGCTCACGTTGAACTCACCCTAAAATCAAGGAGAGGTAGATCAAATCTCCCCATCGGGGACAACCTCCACGGAGTAGTTATGGTTACTTCAGATTTTCCAGATTTTCTTCCCAAGTCGTTTTTGAGGGAAAATACATTTTCTTTTTTCCTCCAATATTTGTGGCAAATACATGGAACAAAAATCGTGGGAGGCACGGGCTACCTATTTTCCCTCCGAAAGTGCACTTGTTGCCAAAATGCAGGTGAACGTGTGATATTCCACATTATCCTTAAAACATGTTGTACAACTGTACAAACAATTGAATTGTCGTTTTTTTTTGTTATCAATTTCTAAATCTTGAATTTCAGCACTAGTATTTTTTTATGTTTTTTATTTTTAGTGTATTTATACACCATCATACAATTATTGGTAAAATACCAGTTATGAGGTTTACATCATTATGTCCATAACTGTGTGTCAAATGAAGGTGGATTAAGTTCAAGTGGAGGCAATATGTGGTGCATGTCAAAAGTATACTACTAAACCAAACTTGATCTAGTTAGGACTAGTAGTACTTTCGATGTGCACCACATGTTGCCTCCACTTGAATCTAATCCGCCAGCACAAGCTATTTAATCATCATCATAGTCATAACATGAACAGTAGTTATTTAATCATCATAGTCATAGTGTAGCACATCATCATCTTCAAACTCATTCTAGCTAGCTAATCACCACCAACACTAGCTGCGGTAGCTATCTAATCACCAGCAACACTAGCTAATAAAAATCATCAGAGTCATTACCACCAACACTAGCTTATCACTCCTGCTGCTCTCTCTCATGTAAAATAACATAAAACATGTGTATCACTTGTTCTTCATCAAGTTGGAGCATGCAGATGAACCTGTCTCCTAATCGTGGGCTGCGCTTCTCATTGTTGTCCCTAGTACTTATTTGTGATCGCTCAGAATTTTGCTTCAATCTTTCACTATTAAGCATTCCTCGCTATTAGAAATCCTGAATGCACTAAAGTGTATTATAGGATATCTTGGTCGAAGCTAACAATTCTCATCTGACCTTTAGTCTCGATCCAATGAGGCACAACATTCAGCGGAGTCCCTGTTGAAGAACATTGTATAGTAACATACTTAGCAATGAAGTTTAGCTTACAAAATAATGTATGCAAAAGATGCACTGAGTACAAATAGTAAAAATCTTACCATCTTTCCTAAATACATGTGACCGTAGTTCAATACGAACACTATTGGTCGACGCTTTGAGTACTAAGATTTGCAAGTCCAGAAAATAATTTGTCTTGACAGTATGAAGATCCTCAAGCCATGAAACATAATGACTTATCTCCTCGAGTTTAGTTCAGCCCGGACAGTAGTAGGTCCTGTCTACCAAGCGCTGTACATGTTTGCTTGATTGGAAATAAGCTGTCAATAGAAATTAGTTGTCAACTATTTTGAATAAACAATATCAAAGACATAAATATGGTTGAAAAACTCACATTTTGGTAGAACTGAGCGTCGACATCGACCCAGATGTCGGTATTACCTTCAATATCATCTTCCGGACGAATATCAAAGGTGATAACCATATCAGGCTCAAATGGATCAGTCTTGCATAATGCTCGCCATGTTTTGCATCCAAAATAGGTGTAGTCGTCTATGTTGTGTAATTTTGCATGGAAAATATAACCATGCTCGCTCTTCAAATAAACTCTCTTTACCTCCATAGTAGTCATAGAACTGAAACCTATCTTATCCAATACAAAAACTCTTGCATGGCAGGGATACGCTAGTAGAATAGAAAAAAGTTATAAGTTGAAGCAAATGAAGCAGATGTCATGCTTAATTACTAAAAAGACTTGTCGTCATGACTTACTGTATCCACTTCGAAGTTCTCGTCCAGCTTGATGCTGAAGTGCCTATCATCATCTAGGAATATTCTGTCGCACAGTCCGCACTCGTCTTTGCAGTCTTTACAAATACCGAAATTCTTTTCGTCGTCCGACATTTCCCATGTTCATAATTAAAACATTAATTGAAAATCGATCGAAGACAACTACTAGGATACTCAACACACAAATCCGGGGCACTCGATATATTTCCTACATATTCGCACAAGTCATGCCAAAATTCACGGAAAAATCCGCATGACCTTTGCTAAAATAGGACATATCGAAGTGCCTGAAAATTGCCGGAACGGAAATGAATCAATACTCCGCAAAACATAGGCCACTCGGAGGTGTAACCTACAAACAGATTTTGAGGCAGCCACCAGCCAGTAAGCATATTTCTACCAATGTTGCATAGGTATTTAGTTTGATTTTCTTCATAAAATGAATGTTCGAATTTGATCAGACACATAGCAATGTGTACACACTACCAATGCATGTGATAATAAGGCAAGTCCCATTTGCATGTTGTATATTTTGTTTATTTGATAAGTTACATCGTTTTGCAAGTGCCCATATGCCAACAGAGCTAGCTTATAATGGATTTAATTAGTGTTGTGTTAAAGCTGCAGTGTAGAACTTTAGCACTTAACTACTCTTCTTGTCATGCTTGCATTGTTATAACCCATTTTGTCTAAGCCAGAGAACTATTTAAGAATTAGGTGCAATTCAGTCATATTTTTATTTCTTTTGTACCACTTCTTCTGTAAGTAATAAAAATTTAATAAATGTAGAATAGTGGCATTGATTCTCCAATGTGCCATGTTCTTTTAGTATAATAGCGGTGCAATCCTGCAAGAATATTTTTTTTCTCGCTTTGTCATGATGTGATGTAGGTGCCATTATGTATGTTGCAGTATGGCAGCAGCAGTGCATCCATCTAACAACACTTCTAGAGTTGTCGGCTTCAGAGTTCAGCCGGTTTGATGGAGACGGGCTCTGAGATGTCAAAATAGATGAGCTGGTGTTGGCCGAGTCCATTACCTTGGAATTGACCACGGCCAGATGTCTCATTGCCACCAAGCATTGACGAGTGTTGGAAAGGAGGATAAGCGTATACGGGTGAAATGATGTGTTGAAATAAATGGTGTGTACATGTGGAGGTCTTTGAGCCATGTTTATCACATGGTCAAGGTGTATGCTTTTTTATCTTCCGCTGCAATGCATGGCATTTTTGCTAGTATATTGTTATGTGTATGGATGATATAGTTAATGCATCTCATTTTTCATGTGACATTCTATTATTTTATGTGGTGAGGTCGTAGGAGAGTTCTTCATATTTGTGACTAAACTTGAGAATGTTGCTCTAGATCAAATATATATCGTGCATCCCGGATTGGTATCGGTGACCACGGACATGGCGCTGCTCAAGGTTGCCATGGGCGTGTTTCAGGCGCCGCCGGTAGTCATGGAGGGGTCCCCTAGTACACCTGGATTGGCTGGGGACTGCGTGAGTAGCTCCTACGGTGGTGAGGCTCACCCAAACTTGGTGGTTGATGCCGGCTAGGAGTAGAGGGATGTCTCTGCTCGTCCGACCTTGGTTAGGTGTGCTGAGAAGTGTGTATGGTGTTTCCCACATGGATGCCTCCAACATGCACGATACAGCATCGCACATCCAGAGATTTGCTCGAACCAACCAATCAACCAACCAAGCAAAAGAAAAATGCACAATGTCGGTCCACAAACGTGGCAACATAAACCTAACACCAAAATAGTGTGTTAAAAAACAGCAAATGGGAGGGACATTTTTTTGTTTTGCAGTACTACTAAATACTAGAAGGAGAACTACTGGAAAAAATACTACTAGAAGGGACAGTTGGCACATTTAGTTTCACATGGCATCTAGCTTTTTGTTCATCGCTAGCTATTTAAAATCGATTAGGTAAAATGAATGGATAATTATAAAACCCTAGCTATTGTTAAGGTTTATCGTGTGTTCTACGGGCCAAGTGTGCTTGCACGGTGTGGGTCCAGGTGAGTGTGATGCACGAGACGGGCCTTGTGGTTAGGGCCCAGATGAAGCGGCACCAATTTTGAGGAAAGTGAAGGAACGAGCCCCACACACCGTCCCTGCATGCCGATTTGTTCCCTCCCATTGGCTAGATCCAACATTTGATATGACCTCGCTTACACTTACGGAGGGTTTATGCATGCCCTCTCGGTGTTTCACCATACCCTTCATGGTTCATATGATGAGACCACGCCAGGCCCCGTGATGCACCGCCTAGGCACAAACCGGACGCTACTCTCGGTAGCTAGATCCAAACCATGCACCCCGCTGTTTAGACCCAAGTGGAGTAGCACCTAGACACATGACCCGGACACTTGTGCAGCCCCCAACCATGCATCCCCGCCTGTAGACTCATATGGGCCATGTGTGCATGCATGTTGTGGTTCCAGCTGAGTGCGATGCACGGACGGACCTTGGTTACTAGGTCTAACATCACGGCAACTAGATTTGAGGCAAATGAAGGAACGGGCCCGACTCCTTCACAGGATGGACGATTCCCACTATGTGGCTTGATCCAAGATGGGATATGGCCCCAGCTTGCCACAGCCTACATGAGGGTTCACGATGCCGCCTCGATATTTTACCACACCCTCTAGGGTCGATGATTACAATTGCCTTAGGTCCCGTGGAATTTTCGCCCTCGATAATTTGCATGGATTATAACGGCAGTTGATGAGCATCATACCCTAGAGAACGGCGCCGAGGCCACCTCTCCCATTGGTAGCATATGGATATATGGACCAAAGAGCTTAACATGGGGCTTTCATCCCAATCATTGCTATGATTTCATGTGCAGAGATCTTGAACTCGATGTTACAACCCTAGAAATGCGTAAATGTCCCAATATGGGAGGGAGGAGGGGGGGAGAAAGGCCACGCAATAAACTATCCCCATAATTTTATGTTTGTTTTATCTAGCAAGACAAACAAGTTTTTTGAAATAAGGATTTTAAGCATGTTTTAATAAGGATTTTATAATTTCACATTATAAGGTGCTTATTTTTTCCTAAAACAAAGGTGTTGTAAACACGCAAAACTCCACACGAGCCTCCACCATCACGCTCATGTTGAACTCACCCTGAAATGAAGGAGAGGTAGATCGAATCTCCAAGGGGCAACCTCCACCTAGTAGCTAAATATGGTTAGTTGAAACTTTCTCCCAAGTCGTTTTTGAGGCAATATCACATTCTTTTTTTCCTCCAATATTGTGGTAAATACATGGAAGAAAAATCATGGAGGCACGGTGGAACGAAAGGCACCTTTTTTCCCTCCAAAAGTGCACAAGTTGCCATATTGCATGTGAATGTGTCACCTGTACAAACAATTGAATTGTCGTTTTATTTTGTTAACAATTCCTAAATATTGAATTTCAGCATGCACCTACCCCATGTCAGTTAGGTCAAATTTGTTTTATCCAAGTTCCGCCACCATGCAGATTCTTGTACCATGCACGTTGCTGGGCCTCTGCCCGCAGACAGGGAATCTAGATGGATGCAATACAATTCATGTTGACCCATATCATGCACCCTTAGCCAACCAGGCCGACAACATGCACCGCTAGCCACCTCGATCTAGACCATGCGGTAGTGTCCACGATGGGCAAAGATGCTCAGTTGGACATGTTTGTCGGCACTAGTGCATGATGCCCAATCTCGTGCAAGACGGGTAGCCGGTGTCGCTTTGACATGCTTGGCTTACGGAGGAGGGACTCTGGAGAACCAAAGAACCGAGGTGGGGTCAAGGGTGGATGGATGGTGGGTCAACTTGGCTAAAGGGGAACGATTTGAGGCCATTTGAACAATGTATGCCATGGGTATGGTCATGAGCTACCTCACTTGCCTTACCACGGAATTTTTCATAAGGGACAGGTAAACCTAAAAATTTTGAGTTTTTTTGGATATCCTGTTTGTTACATTTATGGCACCATGTACAACAAATTTGGGGTTATTTTGGAGATGGTCAAAAATCACTTCATTACAAACGGACGGTTTGGTCTCACTTGCAAGTTTTTCTAACAAGGTGGTTTTTTCACCACATCCAAATCATGGAGTTTTGTATACATGATCTTTTCATTAACATAGACAAAACTTGAAAGTTTTCCATTTTTTAGAATTTTATATAATTTATAGTGGCTGGGTGAAACTCAGATACATACCTGACTTTTACCTTAAGGGCACAATTTAAACTTCATTATTGCTGAATTTTCTTTTATAATCATGTTTATTACATGGATGTGACTGTAAATTTTTTTGGGTGATTTGGAAAAGGAAAAGCCCACCTTCTAACTGGAGATATCAACCCCACAGCCTGCATAAACTAGAAACCCAACCTTATGGGCCAGGATGCAGGCCGTGGATGTTGATTTCTCCTAGTAGGCCCACAGGCATACAAGAAGTGGATAGGGAACATGTTGTTTCAGTGAGAGAGGCTCATGCAAGTGGTCTCCAGCCACAGATATAAGTAGGTGCGCACGCCTGGCGCAGGTGGGACTAAACTCCCACCACCCGTCAGGCTGGGCAAGGCCTCAAGGCTGGGCCAAATTTGGTTGGGTTGTGAACTCCACCCTGCTGGACCACGCGCCCTCTAGATGGTTGGGCTGGCCCATCATGTATGCATATCCTTTTTGTTTTTCACATATTCTCTTTCATTTGTTATTATACAGTTGTAAAACAAAAGGTTGTTGTAAACACACAAAACTCCTTCTTCAGCCTCTCACCATCACGCTCACGCTGAACTCACCCTAAAATCAAGGAGAGGTAGATCAAATCTCCCATCGGGGACAACCTCCACGGAGTAGTTATGGTTACTTCAGATTTTCCAGATTTTCTTCCCAAGTCGCTTTTTGAGGGAAAATACATTTTTCTTTTTTCCTCCAATATTTGTGGCGAAATACATGGAACAAAAATCGGGGAGGCACGGGCTACCTATTTTCCCTCCAAAGTGCACTTGTTGCCAAAATGCAGTGAACGGTGATATTCCACATTATCCTTAAAACATGTTGTACACCTGTACAAACAATTGAATTGTCATTTTTATTTTGTTATCAATTTCTAAATCTTGAATTTCAGCACTAGTATTTTTCTAGTGTATTTATACACCATCATACAATTATTGGTACAATATCAGTTATGAGATTTACATCATTATGTCCATAACAGGTGTCAATGAAGGTGGATTAGGTTCAAGTGGAGCAATATGTGGTATGTCAAAGTATACTACTAAACCAAACTTGATCTAGTTAGGACTAGTAGTACTTTCGATGACCACATGTTGCCTCCACTTGAATCTAATCCGCAGCAAAGCTATTTAATAATCATCATAGTCATAACATGAACAATAGTTATTTAATCATCATAGTCATAGTGTAGCACATCATCATCTTCAAACTCATTCTAGCTAGCTAATCACCACCAACACTAGCTGCGGTAGCTATCTAATCACCAGCAACACTAGCTAATAAAAATCATCAGAGTCATTACCACCAACACTAGCTTATCACTCCTGCTGCTCTCTCTCATGTAAAATAACATAAAACATGTGTATCACTTGTTCTTCATCAAGTTGGAGCATGCAGATGAACCTCTCTCCTAATCGTGGGCTGCGCTTCTCATTGTTGTCCCTAGTACTTATTTGTGATCGCTCAGAATTTTGCTTCAATCTTTCACTATTAAGCATTCCTCGCTATTAGAAATCCTGAATGCACTAAAGTGTATTATAGGATATCTTGGTCGAAGCTAACAATTCTCATCTGACCTTTAGTCTCGATCCAATGAGGCACAACATTCAGCGGAGTCCCTGTTGAAGAACATTGTATAGTAACATACTTAGCAATGAAGTTTAGCTTACAAAATAATGTATGCAAAAGATGCATGAGTACAAATAGTAAAAATCTTACCATCTTTCCTAAATACATGTGACCGTAGTTCAATACGAACACTATTGGTCGGACGCTTTGAGTACTAAGATTTGCAAGTCCAGAAAATAATTTGTCTTGACAGATGAAGATCCTCAAGCCATGAAACATAATGACTTATCTCCTCGAGTTTAGTTCAGCCCGGACAGTAGTAGGTCCTGTCTACCAAGCGCTGTACATGTTTGCTTGATTGGAAATAAGCTGTCAATAGAAATTAGTTGTCAACTATTTTGAATAAACAATATCAAAGACATAAATATGGTTGAAAACTCACATTTTGGTAGAACTGAGGCTTCGACATCGACCCAGATGTCGGTATTACCTTCAATATCATCTTCCGATTTAATATCAAAGGTGATAACCATATCAGGCTCAAATGGATCAGTCTTGCATAATGCTCGCCATGTTTTGCATCCAAAATAGGTGTAGTCGTTATGTTGTGTAATTTTGCATGGAAAATATAACCATGCTCGCTCTTCAAATAAACTCTTTTACCTCCATAGTAGTCATAGAACTGAAACCTATCTTATCCAATACAAAACTCTTGCATGGCAGGGATACGCTAGTAGAATAGAAAAAAGTTATAAGTTGAAGCAAATGAAGCAGATGTCATGCTTAATTATTAAAAAGACTTGTCGTCATGACTTCATCAGATCCACTTCAAGTTCTCGCCCAGCTTGATGCTGAAGTGCCTATCATCATCTAGGAATATTCTGTCGACAGTCCGCACTCGCCTTTTGCAGTCTTTACAATACCAAATTTTTTCGTCCGACATTTCCCATGTTCATAATTAAAACATTAATTGAAAATCGATCAAGACAACTACTAGGATACTCAACACACAAACCGGGCACTCGATATATTTCCTACATATTCGCACAAGTCATGCCAAAATTCACGGAAAAATCCGCATGACCTTTGCAAAATAGGACATATCGAGTGCCTGAAAATTGCCGGAACGGAAATGAATCAATACTCCGCAAAACATAGGCCACTCGGAGGTGTAACCTACAAACATGACCGCCACTTGGGCAAGCACATATCCTATTTGAGCAACACAAGATATACATTTCAAAATATCTTATAGGACTCTAATTAGCATGCATTCAATAAGCAAAAGTAAATATTCATCTATGGAGGGACTTTTGATCCTTCATGAGGCTTTGAACAACATAAAAATGAAAAACTAAGTGCTATGCTTCGCAAATTGATTTTGAAAAGGCCTATGACAAAATCAAATCATCCTTCCTTTTTCAAATGTTGAAAATGAAGGGATTCCCAGATAAATGGATTGATTGGGTCATGGAGACGTTAGAGGGGGAAAGTTTGTGTCAAGGTTAATGAGAATCGAAAATACTTTATCACCCATAAGGGCTTGAGACAGGGGCTCTTTATCCCCCTAAATTTTGATCTGCTGATGCCCGGCAATTATGTTAGATAAAGCCGAGAAAATGGGCTGGTCAAGGGGTCCTAAATGAATACATACCAAATGGGGTTAATATGTTACAATATGCATGATCTTTGCTTTGATAAAAAGAAAACAGTTAAAGAAGTTTTTGACAATGGTCTAGATAATGTGCAATTTAGAAGAACTTTATTAGGAGACGCTAGAGAGCTATGGGGACATATTAAAGAAGCATGTAGATCGGTGACTTTGAATGAGGATAAAGACTAAATCCTTTCATGCACCTGATTGAAAATGGTGTCAAATATCCACACCTATATATGTGGAAGATTAAAATGCCACCCAGAATCAAGGTGTTCATGTGGTTAATAGTAATTGTAATTAACTAACTAGCACTAAAAATAGCCTAGGGTTCATACTAACTAGCAATAACTAGCTAGGGTTCATACTAACAGAGAGCTGAGAAGAGGGAAGGGAGAGTGCTTACAGAGGGCGGAGAGAGATGGGGTCGGGGAGACGGCGGCACCGAGGCGGGTCGGGGAGACGGCGCGAGGCGGGTCGGGGAGACGGTCGGAGAGCGAGGGGGGCTCCAGAAGGTCGAGGTCGAGGAGGAGGAGGCAAAGGCAGAACGCCGAGGGGAAGACTCCGTGGAGAGCGAGGGAGGCCTCCCGGAGGGCGAGGGCAGGGCTCATGGAGGAGACGAGGGGAAAAGAGAGAGGGGAATTGGGGAGGAAGCAGAGAAGAGGGAAGCCCGCTGGGGTTAGGTGAAAATACAATTTTAAAAAACTTCCAATCTATTCATCTCCAATCATGGCAGAAACGAACACCAGAAATAAAAATTACATCCAGATCCGAGACCACCTAAAACGACTACAAGAACTGAAGCGAGCCAAAGGCGCCGCCATCATCACCCTCCATCGCCGGAGTCGGGCCCAACTTGTTGTAGTAGACAGTCGGAAGTCGTCGTGCTAAGGCCCCATAGGACCAGGCACGTAACAGCAACCGCCACCGAGAAGAATAATAGCTCGAAGGATTCAACCCGACGACACACGTAAGTAGACGAACAACGAAGAGATCCGAGCAAATCCACCAAAGATAGATCCACCGGAGACACACCTCCACACGCCCACCAACGATAAGAGATGCCCCGCCGAACGGGGCTAGGCGGGAGACCTTTATTCCATCTTGGGACCGCCGCTGTCTCGCCTTCCCGAGCATGACACAAACCCTAATAAGACAGGAAAAACGATTGAAAACGGAGTTCTCCCTGCCCCTTGGCAGGATCGATCACGCCCATGGCCCTAGTGCCACCGGAGATGAGGCGAACCTCAAGGCGGCGCCAAGAGGGAAACCCTAGCTTTTCTTGAAGGTGAAAATAGATTTAACAGTAGCGCATGGATCACTAGTGCAGAACCGGCAATAGCATCGGTTCAGAGGTTCTTTTAGTGCCGGTTCCACAACCGCACTAAAGTGTGGTCACTAAAGCCCCCCTTTAGTATCGGTTCAGCACGAACCGTGCTAAAGGCCAACCACGTGGCACGAGGCAGTTCGGGGCGGAGTTTTTAGTACGGTTGGTAACACCAACCGTACTAAATGTTTGTGGGTTTTGTTTTATTTTTATTTTCAATTAAATTTGTGTTATCAATTTAATTTTTTTGTTTGCTGGTATTTTACGATACACATTGTACACGTTATGATATATATATATATATATATATATATATATAGAGATATATATATATATATATATATATATATATATATATATATGTATATATCATCAATGTCTCACAAACCATCATATTAATTAATTCACACAACACACATGTATAGCATATACAATTTCTCCTACATATGCATGTTGCCTTGAGCAAGTGGCATTAGCCTAATTGGTGCCTTCGAGCACGGGGGGGTAGCGGTAATAGTATTCTCCTTCGGATTTATGACCTGATCGAGCAAAAATCCCGCTTATTTCTCTTGAAGTGCTTCTACGCTCCGCTTTCTAGGAGCTCCCGCACCTCTGTGAACTGTTAAGAAGGAGATCAATATGCATGTGTATTAGTTGTGTGACTAGATATCGATAATGGTGTAAAATTGTGAATAGTGTTTTGACAAGCGCCCATTCCTGTCTTTGAGATCTGCTCCATTCGGACGCCATCATGGTAATGTTCTCGCAAACGCAGAATGCACACAGATCAGTCCCCACGCCTGCTTCAGGCCTTTACGAGAATGGAATTTGATCAGATAATAATTAATCAAGCATGATAATTAAAGAGATGGCAGCTAGCTAGCTAGCTAGTACTACTTAATTACTTACCTTGGGTCAAAACCATTTAAGCTTTTGTTTCCATTCGCCTCGTGACGCTGATGAACCTTGCCCAAGCCCTGCCCGCGACAAAAGAAAATGAATAAAGGGTTATTAAATAGTTCATATCATGAAAATGACGAACTAAATAGGCCGAGATATCTTATATTTACTAATTGAGGCACCTTTCACGCCTTCTAATTAATCCACATCATCGAAATTAATTACACCTGGATTGTAAAATTTACGCCCAAGATAAAAAAGAAAACGTATGTAACTCAGATGGTCAGATCCAAAAATATGGCACATGACACATGCAATGTTGTCAAACGTGAAAATAAAACATCCGCTCATTCCTTTAAAAGCCTTCTAATTAATCCACATCATCGAAATTAATTACACCGCTGGATTGTAAAATTTACGCCCAAGATAAAAAAGAAAACATGCGAATAAGATGGTCCGATCCAAAAATATGGCACATGACACGTGCAATGTTTTGAAACGTGAAAAAACACATCCGTCTGTTCCTTTAAAATAATGATAGCCTCCAACAACTCTCTGTCAAAATAAAAATTATCTCCTCCGCTCTGTATATTTTTTAGATAACATCGTTCCTAGGGTCCTGTCCAAAAAACAGCACCTCACACGTTCGATGTGTTGAAACAAAATAAAAAGCGTCCATCCGATTCATTAAAACAGAGATAGGCTCCGTCTCAAAAAAAAAACAGGTAGCCTACTCCTTACAAGTCTACGGATAGAGTAGATGGGAAACGTGAAGCTCATATGTAAATTAAAAAGGAAAATACTTCTCCCTAAGAAAAGATAAAAACATCTCCTTGGGCTCCTGTACATAGTTTTAGGCCACCACGCCTCCTTTATGGTGATAGAAAACCGGCACACATATGTCAACTATTGTGGTAAGCTACCTACAAAAACTTGCAATCAACTGAAACATACTTTTCATAATTGTACTGTGCTTGGTGGCAAAAAGCATATATATATGTCCTTATTAGGTAGGACAAGACATGAAGATATATGCTACAATATTACACTTGATCTTTTTTACCTTTTAGAAAGTTCACCAATACATGATACATAAAACACCATTTCTATTTGTAACCATATTTTCTACCAACATAACAGATATATCCTTAAACTTATAGAACTTTCATAAGGTAGCACATACATATTTCCACATATCATTTATAAATTTGTGGTTTCTTGCCATCACACAATGAGAATATTGATAAGGTTGTCACACAATTTGATGCAAACAATCTAATCACATAATAATCCAAAGAAATGTAACATTGTTTCACCCTTGTATAACAATAATAACCCATATCAACATATTCATATTATCGCACACATTTCTGATTAGTAACAATTTTGTTGTATTTGATATCAGAATTTCTAGCCTGCAAGTGCACGCTGTAACGGGTTGACGACAGTATAGTTAATAATGATTGAAATTACCTGTTGACTATCCCAAACAAGATGTTATAGTCAGTTTTTTTTTGAGTAGTGAGTCCAGTATTTCAACTGTTCCGGCCAACTTTAATGATACACAAGACCAGTGAAATCTGCATGCACACATCGCTCATGTCTTAATTAAGGGCATATGTAAAGCAAAACATGTAGCTAGCTAGTAGGCAAAACAGAGAATTTGTAGTACAAGACAGTGTAACTCACTTAAGTTGTAAGGAAGTAGTATATCTTCATTGTATTTGAGGTGCTTCAAGAACTCTAGCATGTTGTCCTCACGCCCTTTTGATAACGTTGATTTAGTTTCCATTGTATTCATTAACGGTGTTTGGGTCAATGAATCCAATGCCAAAGGCCCACCTTTTCTCATTTCATATATCTTCATCCTGCATATAATACCACAGTAAAAGAATATAGTGAGGATAATTACAGGTAATGATTGATCAAAAGGATCAGTACAGCTAGCTTGAGACTTAAATTACAGAAAGAAATCACTTATGAAATAGCAACTGACATAGATTTGTCGAGTGCATCTTGATTGTATAACTGAAACAGTTCGAATACTCAACGGACACAGCTTTTCATGGAAGTAATGCTCCTCCTTGACATTCACCATGAGGGACAATCGATCGGAAATCTTGGTAATGTTCATTCCATTGATGCAATTCATACATTTCGCTGGGAGGTTCTTGACCTTGTCCTGCTCGACCAAAGGATGGCCCTTATATTTCCGCTTTATTTCATCCTCTGCAGAGGCATGGGCTGATCTCGAGGAGTTGTCCAACAGTGATTTTGAGAACTTCAGCCTGCATTATATGGTCCTCCGTTATTACCACATTGCCCACCTCAGGAATGTAAACTGTTTGCCCACAATAATATTGGCCACAGATGTCAGCGGTTGTTTGCACAAGGGGACGATTATCGCCTGTCTCCCACCGGGAATGGTTTTCCGCATTTTTGACAGCTGCTTTTTTTCGATCCCAGCTCGCCTTCCACGAGACGTGCCTCGATTTAACATCCTGATGTGGCGCCATAGTCTGTGTCAACAAGCTTGGGAGCTGGTGGTTGAGCCTAACGAATGAAGTGGTCAATCGCTTCTCGTGCACTTTCTCCCTGCGGTGGTGGCGGTTTTGGTGCAAAATGGGCTTCCACCGGACTTCGGATATGGTGCGATTTCCTCGACCTGTCATAAGACCCCGAAGAGGCGGAGGCTTGGACCATATTTATATCGCTTGCCTCCGCTGTACTTCCGTTACCTCTGACCATATCGCCACGCACCATAGCTGCTGTCTCTTCTCCTGATTGCTGAGGGGCGAGACGCCGCCGACGGGCTGAGTTGGACGAGGAGGATGGCTGCCCGGCTGTGCCGGACTTGGAGGAGGAGGCCGAGGTTTGCCGGACTTGGAGGAGGAGGACGCCCCACGCTGTCGGACTTTAGGAGGAGGAGAGGCTACAGTTTGCCGGACTTGAGGAGGAGTGGCCTTGAACACTTTGCCGACTTGGTAACCTTCGGAACGGAGACTGCACTGGGGCTTGCGAGGAGTCGGATGACCGTGTCCTCCTTCAAGATGAGCACTTTTTCCATAGGATGAACGAGGCTTGGCCTCCAGAAAACTCGCCCTACCTCCGGATGTCAGCTTCTACCTAATTGGTCACCACTCGCCACCATGACACGGGAGGCATAGCCCTCCGAATCGGGAGCAATGGTATTGCTTTGGGGTTGAAAGCAACGCCCCCGCCACCTTCCTGGAATGTTCATTTTGACGGTTCTCGAGCAGTGTTCTCGTGATGTCATCCACGGGTATCTCCCAGCATTTGCGTTCTCCGGCGGAACCCCGCTGCTTTCGGCTGGTGGCTGTTATCCAATCTGGATCATCCGCTAGCTGCCTTGCAGCTCCGAGACCCTTGTTGGAATAGTCCGATCCTGGGCCGCTAATTTGACCGCCAATTCCGCTTGATTGCTTCTAGGCCTTAACTTCATTGTCCGCCTTCCCTCCTCCCCATTTCTTCCTTCTTCTCTTCGCAATCTTTTTTCGCACGGTTCTGTAGTCGTGTTCAATAAACCCTCATACCACGGTGGCTTTGCTGTGTTTCCCGTGTTCAGATTTCCTTGCCACGCCGAAGTCGCTGCTTCTTTGGGCTATAACACCCCATCCGTGTCTTCTAAATTGCACATATCGATCTCGCTTCGCTCAAATCCTTCGAAATTTGCCCCTTGGTAATCCCCATGCATGAACCAAGTCCGATCATTTAGTATCCGGAGGACACCGCTCCTCCATTCTTCTCGACTTTCCCATTAGGATTGCCCCAACCACCGCCCCAATGAACTTATCCTTTTTCGAATTCCTTGTTATTCTCGGCCTTAGCTAATTTAAATCCTTGAATTTTAAATCGTCCCAATGAGCCGTTGGTCCAGTGTTCCTCTTACCAGTCTTCCTTTCCCTTACGCATTTGTCCCTTCACGCATTCTTGTGGTTCTTGAATGCACCGCCATCTTCCTAAGGCAGCTCCTTGACTTTCTGGCCCATCCGCCCGAAATGATCCGTAGGGTGAATGTTCCAGAGAGTTCCAAGCAGATCTTTTTGATTCTTGTCACAAAGTCATCGGCGGAGCAGGCCCCGCTTTTGGTCTTTGCTGGCCTTCCATTCTTGAAGGAGATCGGTTGGTCTTCACAAGAATCAACATTTAATAATTGCCCGCAATTTTTCTAATGTTCGCCATTATGATCCTATATTTAACTTACCTCCTTCAAAACTTTTTGTTCCCTCTTTGCCCTTTGCTAAATTTTCTCATCCATGGCTAAAAGAACAAAACGATTCTTAAAATCTTCAAGTATTTAAAACATGTATGATCACAACCTGCTTATAATAAATATATAATACTCGCCGTCTTTGTTGTTTCAGGCCATGGTTCTCGCATCCAAATGGTTCATGACTTCACAACGGCGCGCGATCGAATCGACCCCACCGGTGGTTTAGAAATTCGAGCCGCAATCCACTGACCAACGCCCGGTTCACGAACATGGGCTGGCTCCCTTCCGCGGGATGTCTGCCAAGCATTTAACAATTCAAAAGAAAAAAAAACAATTTAGTATTAAATTACATGCTAATAATAGATATAATTTCAATACTTGCCCTAGAAAATAGTATAATCAAATAACGCCTAATAATATAATATTGAAAGTACATAAGGCTTAATTAAAGTGAATACAACGAAGAATCTAAAGGACAATCATGCCCATGCGGTGGCTCCAAGGAGGACCTCCAGCCATAGGCGAAGTGAGATTAAGATACGCGTGTTGGAGCCCGCCTCAAGCAACCATTGCATAAGTGCTCGCCTCCTACAGGCGCGCATTCGGGCGGGCCTCCGCACCTGCCGCGAACAACCAAAGGTCGGTCGAGACGGAGGCCGGGCCACGGCGACCTGTAGATCCAAGAGTCGGGCATATCCGGACATGGCTGGTGGAGTGTTAGGGTGAGGAGGATTTGCGGAATGCCAGAACAAAAAGCTATTGCCCAAAATATTTTTTAATGTGATTTTAAACTTAAAATTTTAACATTTCTACTATTTCAAAATCTAATACTATTTTACTAATTTAACTCTAACACTAAAGCAGAAAAACTTTCTATAATTTCCATTAAACAAAACAACATTATATAAAATTCCTCCATTAAACATAATTATATCCATCAACATGCTTCATCATTTCTAGTGAAACTTTTCTAAAATCATGCTTTGTCTGTGTTTTATGGTTTTGGGAGGGCGGGCAATATACTGGGGAGGAATTAAAACCTCAAATGGCGACGGCGATCGATGAAACTGGGCAAAGACAGGTTTGGCTACGTGGCGGGACGCGGACCATTTCGGACGGGCCGTCCAGAACGAACGGCAGGACGGGCGGCACGGAGTGGATCTTGGACGGCTGATTCTCGGCGGTGTTCCCATTTGGGAAACAGGAAAAACAGGGAGTAAATTTTCAATGTTAGTATAAACCATTTTTTAGTCCGGTTGGACCACCAACGGTACAAAAGGTTGTTTGCCGCCTTATCGGAGCGACCCTTTATACCTTTTGGCACCCGTATAAAGCCCCTTTAAAGTACCGTTGTGCCACACCCATGGTGGCTGGACAGGTTGCGCGCAAGGTTTTTAGTCCCACTCGCTAGCCGAGGGGCACCGAACTGGTTTATAAACCCGCGGCGGTCGTCTCGAGTCTTCAAAGGGCCATGGCCTACTGTTCTTTGTTGCCTCAGGCCCACTTTTTCGTTTTTATGGCTCTGATCCGCCCAACCAACAGGTTGGTTTCTAGTCGATGCAGGCCCTTCTGGCCTAGTAGGCGGGTTTTTTATTTTATTTTTTGCTTTTTTATTTTGTGTTTTTTTTGATTTGGGTTTTTTGGAATATTTTTGTTGAGAAAAAAACAAACTTTTTTGTTTAGCTTTTAAATTTAAATTTTGTTATTTGAAATTGTGAACACATTTGTTAATTTCTTTAAAAATCATAAACTAAAGAATTTTTTGCCTAAAATTTCTTTTTCTGCCAAACACGAATACCCTAATTTAAAGATTCCCCTTTAAAAAAAAATGTGTAGGAAGCCAACATTTTTTAAATTTTTTGGGGTCCCTTGGAAATG
>JAHIAM010005342.1:0-45251 GCA_021605205.1 Aegilops longissima
TTTCCTTCGCTCCTCGTTGGGTTCGACACTCTTATTGAAAGGACTACGATAGATCCCCTATACTTGTGGGTCATCAAGACTCTTTTCTGGCGCCATTACCGGGGAGTGAAGCGCCTTTGGTAGGTGGAATTTGGTAAGGGAAAATTTATATAGTGTGCTAAAATTTACTGTCACTTGTTACTATGGAACATAATCCTTTGAGGGGCTTGTTCAGGGTATCTTCACCCAGACCAGTAGAGAAAAGAGTTGCTCCTCAACCTACCGAACCTATTGAAAATGTTTACTTTGAAATTCCTTCGGGTATGATAGAGAAACTGCTAGCTAATCCTTTTATAGGAGATGGAACATTGCATCCCGATTTGCACCTAATCTATGTGGATGAAGTTTGTGGATTATTTAAGCTTGCAGGTATGCCCGAGGATGTTACCAAGAAGAAGGTCTTCCCTTTATCTTTGAAGGGAAAGGAATTTACATGGTTTAGGCTATGTGATTATATTGGATCATGGAACTACGACCGATTGAAATTGAAATTTCACCAGAAGTTTTATCCTATGCATCTAGTTCATGGTGATCGTAATTATATATATAACTTTTGACCTCGCGAAGGAGAAAGCATCACTCAAGCTTGGGGGAGGCTTAAGTCAATGTTATATTCATGCCCCAATCATGAGCTCTCAAGAGAAATTATTATTCAAAATTTTTATGCTCGGCTTTCTCTCAATAATCGCTCTACCCTCGATACTTCTTGTACTGGTTCTTTTGTGATGAAGACTATTGAATTCAAATGGGATTTGTTGGAAAGAATTAAATGCAACTCTGAAGATTGGGAACTCGACGAAGGTAAGGAGTCAGGTATAACACCTAAGTTTGATTGTGTTAAATCTTTTATGGATACCGATGTTTTTCGTGAATTTGGCACTAAATATGGACTTGACTCTGAGATAGTAGCTTCTTTCTGTGAATCCTTTGCTACTCATGTTGATCTCCCTAAGGATAAGTGGTTTAAATATCATCCTCCCATTGAAGTAAAAGTAGTTGAACCTATTAAAGATGAAGAAAAGACTATCACTTACAATGTTGATCCTATTGTTCCTACCGCTTATATTGAGAAACCACCTTTCCCTGTTAGAATAACTGATCATGCTAAAGCTTGAACTGTGGTTCGTAAGAGTAATACTAGAACACCTACACCCCCTGAGAAAATTAAAGTTGAACATAGTATTGCTATGGTTAAAGATCTCTTGGTCAATAATATTGATGGGCATGTTATTTACTTCTGTGATGAAGCTGCTAGAATTGCTAGACCCGGCACTAAAAATAAACATAGAACTGTTGTAGGCATGCCTGCTATTTCTGTTAAAATAAGAGATCATTGTTATCATGGCTAATGTGATATGGGTGCTAGTGCGAGTGCAATACCTCATTCTTTATATGAAGAAATTATGCATGATATTGCACCTGTTGAGATAGAAGATATTGATGTTACAATTAAGCTTGCTAATAGAGACACTATTTCACCAGTTGGGATTGTTAGAGATGTTGAAGTCTTTTGTGGGAAAGTTAAATATTGTACTGATTTTCTTATTCTTTCTTCCCCACAAGATGACTTTTGTTCCATTATATTTGGTAAACCCTTCTTAAATACTGTTAATGCTAAGATAGATTGCAAAAAGGATGCTGTTACTATTGGATTAGGGGATATGTCTCATAATTTTAATTTTGCTAAATTTCGTAGACAACCCCATGATAAAAGAATTGCCTAGTAAAGATGAAATTATTGGTCTTGCTTCTATTGCCGTGCCTCCTAACGATCCTTTAGAACAACATTTGCTAGAACATGAAAATGATATATTTATGAATGAAAGAAGGGAAATAGATGAAGTATTCTTTAAACAGGGACCTATTTTGAAACACAACCTGCCTGTTGAAATTCTGGGGGATCCTCCTCCACCCAAGGGTGATCCTGCGTTTGAGCTTAAACCATTACCTGATACTCTTAAATATGCTTATCTTGGTGAAAAGAAGATATATCCTGTTATTATTAGTGCTAACCTTTCAGAGCAGGAAGAAGAGAAATTATTGAAAACTCTGGAGAAGCACCGTGCTGCTATTGGATATACTTTGGATGATCTTAAGGGCATTAGTCCCACTCTATGCCAGCACAAAATAAAATTGGAGAAAGACGCTAAACCGGTTGTTGATCACCAACGACGGTTAAATCCTAAGATGAAAGAAGTGGTAAGAAAAGAAATACAAAAGCTTCTGGAGGCAGGTATAATTTACCCCATTGCTGATAGTCAGTGGGTAAGTCATGTCCATTGTGTCCCTAAGAAGGGAGGTATTACTGTTGTTCCTAATGATAAAGATGAATTGATCCCACAAAGAATTATTACAAGTTATAGAAAGGTAATTGATTTCCGAAATTAAATAAAGCTACTAAAAAGGATCATTACCCTTTACCTTTTATTGATCAAATGCTAGAAAGATTATCCAAACATACACATTTTTGCTTTCTAGACGGTTATTCTGGTTTCTCTCAAATACCTGTGTCAAAAGATGATCAAGAAAATACCACTTTTACTTGCCCTTTCGGTACCTTTGCTTATAGACGTATGCCTTTTGGTTTATGCAATGCACCTACTACCTTTCAAAGATGTATGACTGCTATATTCTCTTACTTTTGTGAAAAGATTGTTGAGGTTTTCATGGATGATTTCTCCGTTTATGGAACTTCTTTTGATGATTGCTTGAGCAACCTTGATCGAGTTTTGGAGAGGTGTGTAGAAACTAATCTTGTCTTGAATTGGGAGAAGTGCCACTTTATGGTTAATGAAGGTATTGTCTTGGGGCATAAATTTTTTGAAAGAGGTATTGAAGTTTATAAAGCTAAAGTTGATGCTTTTGAAAAGATGTTGTGTCCTAAGGACATTAAAGGTATAAGAAGTTTCCTTGGTCATGCCGGTTTTTATAGGAGGTTCATTAAAGACTTCTCAAAAATTTCTAGGCCTCTGACTAATCTCTTACAAAAATATGTTCCTTTTGTCTTCGATGATGATTGTGTAGAAACATTTGAAATACTTAAGAAAGCCTTGATTTCTGTACCTATTGTTCAGCCACCTGATTGGAATCTACCCTTTGAAATTATGTGTGACGCTAGTGATTATGCTATAGGTGTTGTTTTAGGACAAAGAGTTGATAAGAAATTAAATGTTATCCAATATGCTAGTAAAACTCTAGACAATGCCCAAAGAAATTATGCTACTACCGAAAAAGAATTTTTACCAGTTGTAATTGCTTGTGATAAGTTCAGACCTTATATTGTTGATTCTAAAGTAACTGTTCACACTGATCATGCTGCTATTAAATATCTTATGGAAAAGAAAGATGCTAAACCTAGACTTATTAGATGGGTTATCTTGCTACAAGAATTTGATTAGCATATTATTGATAGAAAGGGAGCTGAGAACCCCGTTGCAGACAACTTATCTAGGTTAGAGAATGTTCTTGATGACCCACTACCTATTGACAATAGCTTTCCTGATGAACAATTAGCTGTCATAAATGCTTCTCGTACTGCTCCATGGTATGCTGATTATGCTAATTACATTGTTGCTAAATTTATACCACCTAGTTTCACATACCAGCAAAAGAAAAAGTTTTTCTATGATTTAAGACATTACTTCTAGGATGAACCACACCTTTATAAAGAAGGAGTAGATGGAGTTATTATGCGTTGTGTACCTGAGCATGAACAGGAACAGATCCTACGCAAGTGTCACTCCGAGGCTTATGGAGGACACCACGATGGAGATAGAACTGCACATAAGGTATTGCAATCCGGTTTTTATTGGCCTGCTCTCTTCAAAGATGCCTGTAAGTTTTTCTTGTCTTGTGATGAATGTCAAAGAATTGGTAATATTAGTAGACGTCAAGAAATGCCTATGAAATATTCACTTGTTATTGAACCATTTGATGTTTGGGGTTTTGATTATATGGGACCATTTCCTTCCTCTAATGGGTATACACATATTTTAGTTGTTGTTGATTACGTTACTAAGTGGGTAGAAGCTATTCCAACTAGTAGTGCTGATCATAACACCTCTATCAAGATGCTTAAAGAAGTTATTTTTCCGATGTTTGGAGTCCCTAGATATTTAATGACTTATGGTGGTTCACATTCTCTTCATGTCGCCTTTCGTAAAATGCTTGCTAAGTATGATGTTAATCATAGAATTGCATCTCCATATCATCCAAAATCTAGTGGTCAGGTAGAACTAAGTAATACGGAGATTAAATTAATTCTGGAAAATACTGTTAATAGATCGAGAAAGAATTGGTCCAAGAAACTTGATGATGCATTATGGGCCAATAGAACTGCATATAAAAATCCAATGGGTATGTCTTCGTATAAAATGGTTTATGGAAAAGCATGTCACTTACCTCTCGAACTAGATTATAAGGCATATTGGGCCATTAAAGAGCTCAATTATGATTTCAAACTTGCCGGTGAAAAGAGGCTATTTGACATTAGCTCACTAGATGAGTGGAGAACCCAGGCCTATGTGAATGCCAAACTGTTTAAAGAAAAAGTTAAAAGATGGCATGACAAAAGGATACGAAAGCATGAGTTTAACGTAGGTGATTATTTTCTGCAGTACAACTCTCGTTTAAGATTTTTTGCAGGAAAATTTCTCACGAAATGGGAAGGCCCTTACATTATCGAGGAGGTCTATCGTTCCGGTGCTATAAAAATCAACAACTTCGAAGGCACAAATCCAAAGGTGGTGAACAGTCAAAGAATTAAACACTATATCTCAGGTAATCCTATAAATGTTGAAATTAATGTTATTGAAACCGTAACCACGGAGGTATACATAAGGGACACTTTCCAGAATGTTTCAGACTCCGAAAAGGAATATGTATGTGGTATGGTAAGTAAACCGACTCCAAAACAGCTCTAATGGCAATTTTTCTCTGTTTTGGAATATTTAATAAAATAGGAAGATAATAAGTAGTCCGGGAAGGACATGAGGCGTCCACGAGGGTGGAGGGCGCGCCCTACCCCCTAGGCTCGCCCCCTGCCTCGTGGGCACCTCGTGTGCCCTCCGGACTCCGTTTTCTTGCACGATACTGCTTCTGGTCGGTAAAAATTCATTATATAATCTCCCAAATGTTTTTACCACCGTACCACGCAAATATCCTATGCTTTTGTTTCGAGCTGTTTTTTTGACAGATCTAGATCACCATGACGTCTTCAAGCGCCCCCAAGGACAAATTCTTCGAGAAGGTCATCAACCCCTACCTCGCGGAGGTGCTGCAACACCCTCAAACGATTGAGATGCATGAGGGGGGCAGCACATCCGCGATGTTGAGGGACCAAGGAGGACCGGAAGCGTGGAGACAAGACTCGAAGCAATGGAGCAGCAAGTTTTCAAGTGCCAAGGGATGGTGGAATGCGGACTCGACGCCTACCACGTGATGATCACAGAGTTCACCAACAACCACAAAACTGGATGCCAAGAACATTGGGGAGGCCATCTTCAAGCTTCACGAGAAAATCGAGCATCTCCATGCCCAGATCTATGACCTGCAAAACCAAAACTGTGAGTATGAATATAGATTCAAGAGGATGAGTTTGGCTGCAGATTTCAGGATCCCGGAGACTCGATCATCTTTCTATGATGGTGAGCCTATGCCCTGGAAGAGGGAGAACAAGCCTACATCATCAACAACTCCATCACCGCCACCTCCGGAGAAGCAGAACTGAGTATCGGGTATGGGCACTCCCCTTGGCAACTGCCAAGCTTGGGGGAGGTGCCCCGGTATCGTTTAACCATCACACTGCATCTTTACCCTTTTTCGTAGTTCGATCCTTTTAGTAACTAGTCGAAGGCACGTGCTTTGCACGTGTGCATTATTATTTACAATTTCCAAACGGACAAGAAAAAAATTCAATACAAACAGAGCATACATGAATTGCGGTGATATTCCCTTTGTGGAGGACGGGGCGACGGCGGAAGCAAGGGCCCTGAGAGACGGACTGCTGTTAGCAAATGATCTGGGCTGCAACAAACTATACGTCGAAGAGGATTGCATGGAGGTGATTAAGGTTATGCAGAGCGGTGGGAACTCCCTCGGACCGGCGGCGGCCATCTATGAAGAGTGCACTTTCTTAGCTCGTAATTTCAGTTTTATAGTATTTAATCATTGTCCTAGGGAAGCCAATATGGCAGCAGATGTATTGGCTAGGAACTCGGAGACATCTCGAACTATTGTTTGGAAGACCGAGCCTCCAAGGTTTCTAGTGGATGTTTTATCGAACGATGTATCCTTGTTTTCACATGAAATATAAACCGCCATGATGGCTTTCCCTAAAAAAAACAGAGCATACATGAATTGCTTTAGCTTTGCAACGTCGTGCCGAGTTAATAAGAAAAAGCGTGTGCCAAGTTACAATGGAACCGTGACATGATATCGAGCGTCTTCGTGCACACTGATGCAACAGCTATTCTGTCTATTCCTGTTGGTACGAGATATATACAAGACTTTTGGTCCTGGTTACATGAGAAAAACGGAGTGTTCTCGGTGCATTTTGCATACCGGATGTTGGTCACCACAAAACTGAGACGAGAAGCCTGGCTAGAAGGCAGAGCAGATCCATCCAATACTGAAGGCGAGCAGAAAGCTTGGTCGAAGTTGTGGAAGATAGATCTTCCTTCAAAGATAAAAATCTTCCTATGGAGACTAGCCCAGCAGTCAATCCCAACTTCAGACCTTCTCCATCACCGTAATATGTCTACGGTAACGACATGCGGACTGTGCAGCAGCGAGGACTCCTGGCAACATTCCCTTCTACATTGCCATGCCGCTCGGTGTGTGTGGGTACTGCAGAACCCCGACTTGGTCGAGGCAATTAACAGCATCAGGGAGCCTGACGCTAAACGCTGGGTCTTTGCGGCCATGGATACAATCCCTCCCAATGAATTTACTCAAGTTCTAGTCACTCTTTGGACCATCTGGTATGCAAGAAGGCAAGCTTTGCACGAGAATATTTTTCAGAGTCCCCAAGGCACACATGCTTTCATCATGAAATACTTGCATGAGTTGGAGGCATGCAAGCCAAAACAGACTGCTGTTCCGCTACATGCAGCCCCAAGCAGGTCACGCCCAGCTTGGATTCCTCCTCCCCAGGGGGTGGCAAAGATTAGAGTGGATGGAGCTGTGTCAAGGGCGACTGTCGAAGGATCCGTCAGTGTGGTCAGCAGGGATTCGCAGGGACACTACTTAGGCTCCTCAGCTATGAAGATCCCGGGGGTGAACGATCCAGCGACGCTCGAAGCTTTGGCATGTCGGGAGGCGATGGCGCCGGCCCTGGATCTTGGACTCACGCATGTGGAATAGCATGTGATCCAGGGCCAGGAGTCCTCGCTGCCGCACGACCTCCTGGTACGTCAACTGGTTAGTCAACATGGACAGTATCACAACGACGTGAGTATGAGCGGCGCCAGATTGCTGAACTTTATGCGCCTTATAGAGCACCCACTTTGGGTTGCAAGCTCTACCAAGAATACATCAGAGAGTATTAACGTCAGTGTTGGAAAAAGAAGATTGTTTTGGGTCATGAACCATTAGTCTTGTTGGCCTCATGGGAACCGCATAGACGCACCTAGGGCTATTCGTATGATGTACCACCGTAGTTCATAGTATCATTATAAGGCCTTATACAATGCAAGGTGCATGGTAAAATAAACCAAGATCCACTTGTTTTTTCTAAAAAAATCTATAAGAGGGATGTATAATTAAGCGTCTATCCTCTACAAATAAGTAACATTGACTAAGAAACAATGTTTATTTATATTACCATCTCCCTGTACAGCTTGCATTGTACGAGACCTTATGATACTCCTACCACGAGGTAGTCCTATGATAACCCTACTTTGGGAGGTCTGGTCACAATGAAAATATAATAAGTAGTATCTTGCGTGCCAACTAGGCATTTTTTCTGAGGCGGCACACAGTTAAATGAGAAATAAATGATTGGTTATCATGATATGATATCGTATCATATCAAACGATGTACTAGTATATGTGTCATGTATGTCAATAAATTAGATCAATATGATACCAAACTATAATACTATGCATTGTGTAGGTAATATCATACACTAATATCATAGGAATGATACTTTCCATTCCATGACACTCATTCATACCTTTTCCAAGATTATCAGGAAGGGTAATGTTTATAGCCGGCTGACCGGTCGAGTTTTGCATTGGTCGCGGATGGGACGTGTGATCAACTCTGATGCAATATATCACATCGCCTCTCGCGCAAGCCCACTCCTCTTTGTCTCTTTTGAATCCTCGCAAACCACCCTCTCCCCCCTCGCCGCAACTGCCATGGTCACTACTTCTGACCCCAGGCCATGGCTGCTACCTCCGGCGCCAAACCATGGCCGCACGCACCTCTGGCAACGCCGCTTCTTGGACAAGCACGCCCCATGCTTGATTCGGTTGCGAAGATCGCCGGCGTCGGGAAACGGCAGGACCGCATGCTTTTGAATCCTCGCTGGTCACCCGGGGATGGCGAGCTATATCATCGACATCGGAGCATGCATCAATCGAATGGCGATGGAGAGCGGGAACAATAGACGGATGGAGCTGCAACCAGCGCCCAGGAGAGATGCCATCATGGACGGCGAGCATGGTGACCGCAAACTGTGAGGACGGCATCGCTGTTCCGAGAAGCACCGCTATGTCATGGTTTTTGTTACATGCTACAACTGGTGTCACAATTACAACTGACATCCCACTCGGCTACAACCGCCATCATGTTTTGCTACATTGCACGACCATCATATTTTTTCTTACGTGCTAAAACTAGTGTCATAAATGGCTACAACTGGCTTCGTGTTATGCTACATCGCACGGTGTCGTGGGAATAATTTCGACAATAGAAAGGGGTTGTGGGGACCCAGACTCATAAGTCGAGATCACCGAATGCACGTCTACAGTGATCCTAGAGATCAATGCTCACTGAACACACAGAAGCTGAATAACAAGAGTCTTACATCCATACATACCGTTTTACAAAAGTAGGACCATTATGGTCAGGTCTTGAGAGTATCATCGCAGCGGAAATCTTCAATAACAACTTGGACCCATGCCATCCGCCTTAACCCTACGGGCATTACGACCGGGAAGCGCCCTAGCTCGCATGTTAAATCACCAAGTATTCTTCTTCATATCATGTTCTTTCATGCCTGGCCAATAAAATAACCAGTGGCAAGCCAATGAGTACTTTGAATGTACTCGCAAGCAACCCATGTTTTGGTTCCAGATATAATAATGCATGATATAGGTAAATTTTTGCGGAAAGCTAGTTTTGAGTGCAATGACATGTTCAACAACTTGCAAGACATGCATCAGGAGAATTCAAGTAACCATGAGGACATGTTATAGATATCGACATAAATAGAGTGGGCACCAACCCAACTCAATCATGTCAAGTCCTTTGACTTGACCCAAGTAGAACTTCCCACTTATCCAAACACACACACTGGTTTGTAAACATGTGGACGTAGCCCAAGAGCGGTTACCCAACTGTCCTTGACCATGGACACGGCTATTCGAATAGTTTTACACTCTGCAGAGGTTGCACACTTTACCCACAAGATCCGGGGAACTTCCGTGTCATCCACGACCCGCGATACCTCAAGTACCGGGGTAAGCACCGATCACTATCTTTCCCTAGACGACACTAACATGGAGTCCACTCGATTAGTAGTAACCCCGTGCCCAACATTTCACAACTTAAAATTGTGGAGCCTCGCTCCCATATTCATCACATACCACCGCACGGGTACCAACGGTGTGTCCGGTGCCCCATAAAAATGTTCTTGGTCGCCCCTACAGCACGACCCGTCCCGAGAGAGAGCACCAACTCTCCGCCACTAGTAATGCGGGCTCCAAGCTAGTATCGGCCTAGGTAATCAATAATGCCCTTTCCCATACAAGGGTAGAGTGGTTGCGCATGTAAGGTTGGAATAACGATCGCAAGTTAAACCAATCCGTTTTGAAACCACACTCACATATCCTTCTCCGTACACCACTTCTTTGTCAAGTGGTTACCTAGCTCAACATCTCCCTCGGGCATTAGTGGCTTTTGACGGGTTTTCAAAAGTCTTTGGGAACATATTTGCCTCCATCACCATGCATATCCCGTCCCTTTTGCGTAGCAACTATTTTAGCATCCTATCTACTCCCACCGGCATAACCCTCATAAGGAGGTAGGGTCATGCACAATGCAAGTATCAATGAGGAAGTAACAAAGGCAACCAACCAACGTGGTTTACCATTTCATCATGATTCCGATGCAACAATAATAAGTGATATATGACATGCATAAAAAGGTTTCATAGATATGGTCAAAGGGCTGCATGCCTTGTCCTTCAGAGTCTTCAAACCTTCTGGTCCATCTTCAAGTACTCCGTCTACTTCGCCAACTAACGACGGAAACAATCACAATAAGCAACACAACAAGGAAAAAAATAAAAGTGCTGTAGGAATATTAATTTGACTTTTCTAGAACATCTCTGGTTATATGAAAAATAAACAGAGTGGTTTCATTGGAATTGGATCATTGGATATCCCTGAACATTTCAATATGATGGAATCAAGGGGTTTATGGATTTGCGAGGAGTGTACAGAAATATATTTTTGGAAAATGAGCAAAGGCACCCATTTAACAAACCATGATTTTAGAAGCATCTAGGAGTTGGTTTCACTGGATTTGGAGTTCAAATGAATTTCTTATGAATTTGCAAAGTTGACAATTATGAATAAATGGCTCATTATTTTGTGTGGTACAGAAAGTATTAATAAAAATGTTCATAAACTAAGTTATGAACTTAGAAGCATCTAGGAATTTGAATCATGGCATTTGGATCAATTTTGAGCTCTCTGTGATTTTCTAAAGTTCATCATAGAAATAGGAAAAACAAGATTTGATAAATGTTTGTGAAGAAAAAGTCTCTGGAAAAATGTGCATGTTACACCAACAGGTAGATCATGATTTATAGAGTCACTAGAAATTTGAATCATCAAATTTGGAGTCCATTTGAATTGTTTATGGATTTTACAAACTGTACAAAAAGAAAAAGGAAAAGGTTTTTACCCAAATGGGCTGGATCTGGGCGGCAACCGTGCGCACTGGGCGAGACATAGCGGGGCAGGGCACTGGGCCTGGCCCAGCCGTACGACCGCATGGGGCGACAGCAGTGACACCGAAGGCGTATTCTCCCGGCCCGTCTTCACTTAAACGGCAGGCCCTAGCCGCTGGGTCGCTGACGCGCGGGGCCCAGCGCCCAGGCCATCGCTTACCTCCCGCTCGAACATAGTAGAGGCAGGGGGAGGCCGAGTGGGCGCCGGAGCTCTCCCGGGCAGCACGGGCCACCTCCAGCAACGCCCAGCATGCCGACTGATTCAGGAGAGCGTGACGCACCCGCCGAGGTGCGCCACAACGGCTGGGGTGGCGGGATGCGAGCGGTGCATCACCCGCGGCGGACGGAGGCGACGGTGAAGTTGGGGCATGGCGCTGCAGCCACGGAGAGGACGAAATGAAGCGGGGAAGATATGCATGATGGTGGTGGAGCTGTTCTGAGGCCATGGGGTGGAGAGGAGGGGCTCGGGTTGGCACGAATTTAACCGAAGTCCGGCGGCTCGGCTCCGGTCATGGAGGTGCAAGGAGGGCGCGGGGAGAGGAGTGAGCCGGTCGGGGTGGTGGACAGGGGAAAGGCAGAGCGAACCGAGGGCAGAGAGGGCTCGGGGGTGGCCTTTTATGGCGGGCGATGGCGCAGCGTGAGCTCACGCGCCGGCGAGGATGTTGCCGTTGCTGCAAGCCACGGGGGCCCGTATGGGCGTGTCTGGGGCGTTCGTGGAGGAGGTCCACGCCCATAAGAAGGGAGAGAAGGAGCAGGGGAGGGCCAGAGCACCGCGCGTGTGAGCTCAGTCATTGGAGCTCTCGGGCGGCCGTCGCGCGTGCGAAAGGAGGCAGCAGGAGGGAGAAGGAGGGGGGCCAGGGGAGTGGCGTGTTGCGGACGCCGAGGCACCTCGTCGGGCGACTCTGGGGAGGCCCGAGGTGGCCGGAGGTGCTTGGCAGGGGGTGGCTACAGTGTGGGAGGGCACTGTAGCACGCTCCAGAGCGTGCCTTTGCCTGCCATGGCATTGTTTAAAGGGCAGGGGCGTGCCCACTCATGTCTGGTAGCGCCAGTGAGAAGTAAACAAGTGGGGAGTAGCGTTGGATGCCCTAGAGAGCCACTAGATGAGAGGGGATGTGAAGAGAGAGGTGAACAGTGGCTGTCCAGAGGGGTAAATGAGGAGGTTTCACTCCACAATCATTGAGCTGAGGCCAGGGAAGAGTTAATGGAGGTGCAAGGGGACTCTGAGGGGCTGTGGTAAAAAGTTGAGGTCATGGAGAAGAGTGGAAGTGGTCAAAATGATGATTTTGGAAAAATGGCAGAAGGTGTTTGTTGTTGGTTTGGGCAAGAAAATTAATTCCACTTGCCATGAGAATTAACAGGATGGAATGGCACATAGAAGTAGGGTGTTCCACCAAGTTTGAGCTCATTTGGGCAAAGTAGCCAATGTAACTTTGGTAAACCCTAGAAATCAGCAGAAATGGCTTTGCCAAGATTTAGTCATGCAAATCTATTCTCCTTGATGCACCACTTGGTGTAGTGTCATCATTTGAGGTTATGAACATGTCCACAAAAGTTGAGATCAAAAGGAGAAAGTTGCCAATGCAGAGTTGTTCAAATTTGGTTCTGGATAGGCAGGGTTTTGGGGCACTTTGATCAAGTTAACTTGTTCTCCAACTTGTGCCATTTGGTCTAGAATGATTACTCACAGATCGGGGTAATCATTCTAGTGCCCCAAATGGCACAAATGGCACAAGTTGGAGTAATCATTCTAGTAGTACTTCTTACATTGACCGTTAGCACAAGATGAAAGGGGTATTTGTCCGAGTGGACGTGCTTCCCGACTGATCGGGGTATGTTGACTGCAAGAAAAAACTTGGTGGCACTCGTATGTCTCCCAGAAGAGATAGACTAGTGGTCTGACGTGGACGTGTCATGAAACCCGAGTGGCGAGGCTAGTGTGTGGGCTGACTCTCCGGAGAGAGGCCACTCATTATCCCAGGGGAACACCAGCACATGCCATCTCTGAGTCCAAGTTTGCGAAACTGACGCCTTGGAGCCTAGAATAAGGGCCAAGTGTATTCGTAGAGGAGCGTCATTTTCACCCTTTTGCAGTCCTGAAGATGAATCCAGGTAATGATTTGGGCGATCGTCCGAGTGGATGGTGCTACCCTTATAGATCTTCGGCAGACCGAGCATGTATGGTCATAAAAAATATTACTGTTGTGATCAACAGGTTGATCAAATGGGCGTAACCCCTAAGGGCGGCATGGCCCACGGCTGTGCACAGCCCCCGAGTGATGGTCGAAAGAGGTAAGCTTGCTACAGAGTGCAATATGAGGTTTGATCATATGAGTAACTTAGTCGTTCCGAGTGGTGACGCGCGGGAAGGCCGAGTGGTGATGAGGTGACCAACCGAGTGGCGACGCACGCGGCGGCCGAGTGGTGATGAGGTGATCAACCGAGTGGTGACGCGCGGGGCGGCCGAGTGGTGAAGACATGCACAACTGAGTAGCGACGCGCGGAGCGGCCGGGGGATGAGGATGTGTACAACAGAGTGATGGTGCGCGGGGCGTTCGAGTGGTGAAGACATGCACAACCGAGTGGTGATGCGTGGGGCGGCCGAGTGGTGAAGACGTGCACAACCGAGTGTCGACGTGCGGCGCGACCGAGTGGTGATCACGTGCACAACCGAGTGGCGATGGGCAGGGCGGCCGAGAGGTGAAGACGCGCACAACCGAGAGGCTACGCGTGGGGCGGCCGAGAGATGAAGACGTGCTCAACCGAGTGGCGCCGTGCGGAGTTTCCGAGTGAGGATGTGCGAGGTGGCCGAGTGAAGGACTACGTGTCGGCCAAGTGGTGATGCACGGGGTGGCCGAGTGACAACGCACGGGGTGGCCAAGTGACGACGCGCGGGGCAGCCGAGTGAAACATTGCGTGTCCGGCCAAGTGGCAAAAATGGTCCTCGAAGGAGTTAGCCAGATGCTTTCGAAGCTGATGTAGCGACGAGGTCGGTGTAGTGTGGTTGCGACGCAACAAGACCGGCGCAACAACTGTGTCTGAGTAGGAACGAAGATGGTGCACAAAGTGTCTGAGTGATCATGTAACTTGCCAAAGTGGTGGATCCGAATGCACTCGTTGAAGTGAAGGACCCGACTGGTGGCGATGTACTCGACCACTCAAGTGTAGTGTGATTCCGAATGAGCTCCAACCCCCCGAGTGCGGCATAGCCCCCGAGCGCATTACATGCTTCAAGGGTGGACCTGTCGGAACCCGTGAAATATAGTTTTGAATGGATAAATTGTAATTCATCGAGTCAGACTCGGGTAAAGATGAGGAGAAGCTTCTGAGTGATGCTCGAAAGAGGCAAACTCGCAAAGGAGTGAAATGTGCAGTTTGATTACAAAAGAGATGTATCTGTCTCATGCCCAACGAGATGACGTCACGGAGGGGTCTATGTCATTGATAAAATGAAGAAGGCTCCACGGAGGGGTCGGCCGGATGTGTTCAAAGTCAACAGAGTGACAAGGTCGATGTTGCGGTACGCTCAGGTCAGAACAATGACCGAGTCTAAGTAGCGATGAAGTTGACGTACAGTGCCGTCGAGTGATCGCGTAACTTGTGCATGAAAAATAGCACAAGCCAACATAATAATTTATCAAGGAAATTTGATGTGTGCTAAAAAGATTTGTGTAAGTGACACCTATAGACACCCGCTGGGTGTGCAAGGGGCTTGCTGGTTCAGAACCAACAAGAGTCTAGAAGAGCAAAGAAATTGATCAAACTTGATGAAGTGAATGATCCAACCAGACATGTTGGAGTGCTGGCTCAAATAAAACGGAAGTGTAGTGTTCCGACTGAGTTGAAGCCCCCGAGGATTGATGCAAACTCGAAATAAAAAACACATGGTGTTCGTGAATGACGTATGCATTAAAATGGAAGTAGGACTTAGGAGTCAGTACTAAGCAAGTATGTGAAAATAAGCAACCGAGCGTAGAGACACGCTCGGTGGCGTGGCCTCCGAGTGAACATGATTTGTGAATTACGGGATACTATGGAACGCAGAAATAATAGAATGTAGTGCTAGAATGACTTAGCTGTCTGAAGGCGCGCGAGTGGTCAAGTGTGAAGATGTGTTCAACCAATGGCGACGTGCGGGGCAGCCGAGTGGTGATGAGGTGACCAACCGAGAGGCGACACGTGGAGCGGCCGAGTGGTGATGAGGTGACCAACCGAAAGGCGATGCGCGGGGTGGCCGAGTAGTGATGAGGTGACCAACCGATGGCAACGCGCGGGGCGGCCGAGTGGTGATGAGGTGACCAACCGAGAGGCGACGCGCGGGGCGGCAGAGTGATGATGAGGTGAACAACAGAGAGGCGACACGCGGAGCGGCCGAGTGGTGATGAGGTGACCAACCGATGGCGACGCACGGGGCGGCCGAGTGGTGATGAGGTGACCAACAGGAAGGGACGCGCGGGGCGGCCGAGTGGTGATGAGGTGACCAACCGATGGCTACGCGCGGGGCGGCCGAGTGGTGATGAGGTGACCAACCGATGGCGACGCACGGGGCGGCCGAGTGGTGATGAGGTGACCAACCGATGGCGACGCGCGGGGCGGCCGAGTGGTGGTGAGGTGACCAACCGATGGCGACGCGCGGGGCGGACGAGTGGTGCTGAGGTGACCAACCGAGAGGCGACGCGTGGGGCGGCCGAATGGTGATGAGGTGACCAACAGATGGCGACGTGCGGGGCGGCCGAGTGGTGATGAGGTGACCAACCGAGAGGCGACGCGCAGCGCAGCCGAGTGATGATGAGGTGACCAACCGAGTGGCGACGTGCGGGGCGGCCGAGTGGTGATGAGGTGACCAACCAGTGGAGACGTGCGGGGCGGCCGAGTGGTGATGAGGTGACCAACCGAGAAGCGACGCGTGGGGCGGCCGAGTGGTGATGAGGTGGCCAACCGATGGCGACACGCGGGGTGGCCGAGTGGTGATGGGGTGACCAACTGAAAGGCGATGCGCGGGGCGGCCGAGTGGTGGTGAGGTGACCAATCGATGGTTACGCGCGGGGCGGCCGAGTGATGTAGACGCGTCCCGCGGAGTGGCGATGCGCGGGGTGTCTGAGTGACGTAGAAGCGCCCCACAGAGTGGCGACGCGCGGGGCGTTGATACATCTCCGTCGTATCTACTTTTCCAAACACTTTTTCCTTTATTTTGGACTCTAACTTGCTTGATTTGAATGGAACTAACCCGGACTGACGCTGTTTTCAACAGACTTTCCATGGTGTTATTTATGTGCAGAAACAAACGTTCTCGGAATGACCTAAAACTCCACGAAACTTATTTTTGGAAAATATAAAAATACTGGAAGAAGAATCCACGTCAGGGGGCCTCCACCTGTCCACGAGGATGGGGGGCGCGCCCCCTGCCTCGTGGGCCCCCTGACGCTCCACCGACCTCAACTCCAACTCCATATATTCGTATTCGGGGAGAAAAAAATCAGGGAGAAGAATTCATTGCGTTTTACGATATGGAGCCGCCGCCAAGCCCTAAAACCTCTCGGGAGGGCTGATCTGGAGTCCGTTCGGGGCTCCGGAGAGGGGAATCCGTCACCGTCGTCATCATCAACCATCCTCCATCACCAATTTCATGATGATCATCGCCGTGCGTGAGTAATTCCATCGTAGGCTTGCTGGACGGTGATGTGTTGGATGAGATTTATCATGTAATCGAGTTAGTTATGTTAGGGTTTGATCCCTAGTATCCACTATGTTCTGAGATTGATGTTGCTATGACTTTGCAATGCTTAATGCTTGTCACTAAGGCCCGAGTGCCATGATTTCAGATCTGAGCCTATTATGTTTTCATGAATATATGTGAGTTCTTGATCCTATCTTGCAAGTCTATAGTCACCTACTATGTGTTATGATCCGGCAACCCCGAAGTGACAATAATCGGGACCACTCCCGGTGATGACCTTAGTTTGAGGAGTTCATGTATTCACTATGTGTTAATGCTTTGGTCCGGTACTCTATTAAAAGGAGGCCTTAATATCCCTTAGTTTCCATTAGGACCCCGCTGCCACGGGAGGGTAGGACAAAAGATGTCATGCAAGTTCTTTTCCATAAGCACGTATGACTATATTCGGAATACATGCCTACATTACATTGATGAATTGGAGCTAGTTCCGTGTCATCCTATGTTATGATTGTTACATGATGAACCGCATCCGGCATAATTCTCCATCACCGATCGAATGCCTACGAGCTTTTCATATATTGTTCTTCGCTTATTTACTTTTCCGTTGCTACTGCTACAATCACTACAAAACCCGAAAATATTACTTTTGCTACCATTACCGTTACTTCCATATTACTTTGCTACTAAATACTTTGGTGCAGATACTAAGTTATCCAGGTGTGGTTGAATTGACAACTCAACTGCTAATACTTGAGAATATTCTTTGGCTCCCCTTGTGTCGAATCAATATGGGTTGAATACTAGACCCTCGAAAACTGTTGCGATCCCCTATACTTGTGGGTTATCAAGACTATTTTCTGGCGCCGTTGCCGGGGAGCATAGCTCTATTCCTTGAGTCACTTGGGATTTATATCTGCTGGTCAGTATGAAGAACCTGAAAGACGCGAAAACAAAAATTTATCCCTCAACTACGAGGCGAGGTAAGGAACTTCCATCTAGCTCTGCACTTGATTCACCTTCTGTTTTGAGTAAGCTTGCGAGACCTAAACCTGCTTCTGCTATTCATTATGATATGTCGCATGTTATTGATGATGCCACTTTTGCTATGCATGATACTTATGATGAAACTACTTCTATGCTTGATACTACTGTGCCACTTGGTGAATTTCTTGATGAACAACTTGCTAGGGCTAGAGAGAATGAAATTATTGAAACTGATAATATCGATGATAGTGATGATGAAGACTCTCCCCCTAATAAATATGAATTACCTATTGTTCCTGAGGGTTATGTTATGGATGAAGAAGCTGCTAGAGCTATTTTAGCTTGCAATGATAGATATGATCTTAAGAAGTTATTAGCTAAATGGAAGCAGCAATCTCTTAATGCTAGAATGAAACCTGACCCTGCTTTTGCTACTTCACCTATCTGTGTTACTGATAAGGATTATGAATTCTCTGTTGATCCTGAGATAATTACTTTGGTTGAATCTGATCCTTTTTATGGTTATGAATCTTGAACTGTTGTGGCACATCTTACTAAATTAAATGATATAGCCACCCTGTTCACTAATGATGAGAGAACTTGCTACTTTTATATCCTTAAAATATTTCCGTTCTCATTAAAGGGTGATGCTAAGATATGGTTCAACTCTCTTGATCTTGGTTGTGTGCGTAGTCCCCAGGATATGATTTATTACTTCTCCGCTAAATATTTCCCTGCTCATAAGAAACAAGCTGCTTTAAGGGATATATACAATTTTGTGCAAATTGAAGAAGAGAGTCTCCCACAAGCTTGGGGGAGGCTTCTCCAATTACTTAATGCTTTGCCTGATCATCCTCTTAAGAAAAATGAAATACTTAATATCTTTTATAATGGACTAACCGATGCTTCCAGAGATTACCTGGATAGTTGTGCTGGTTCTGTTTTCAGGGAAAGAACACCGGATGAAGCTGAAATTCTATTGAATAATATGTTGACCAATGAAAATAATTGGACACTTCCTGAGCCAACTCCTGAGCCTATTCCTAAACCAACTCCAAGAAGAGAGGTGTTCCATTTCTCGATCTCAAGATATGCAAGAGGCAAATAAATCTATGAAAGAGAAGGGTATTAAAGCTGAAGATGTTAAGAATTTACCTCCTATTGAAGAAATACATGGTCTTGATTTACCGCTTGTCGAAGAAACATATGATCCTAATCCATTACCTATTGAAGAAACACATGGTCTTGATAACCCGACACAGGTAGTAAAGGTAAATTCTCTCTATAGATTTGATGAAGGTGATATTCCTCGTTATAAGTCTGCTAGACAGTGCTTAGATGAGTTTGACAATTTTATTGTTAAACAAGAAAACTTCAATGCTTATTTTAGTAGAGAATTAAAACACAATTATTATATGCTTGAACACTTGAGTAATTACATGGCTAATGCTAAAGGTGAACTTAAAATCATTAGTAAACATGCTTCTATGGTTACCACGCAAGTAGAACAAGTACTTAAAGCTCAGAATGATTTGCTCAATGAATTGAATAGTAAGAATAATGACTATGCTGTTAGAGTGGCTACTAGAACTGGTAAAATGACTCAGGAACCTTTGTATCCTGAAGGCCACCCTAAGAGAATTGAACAAGATTCTCAGAGAAATAATATGGATGCACCTAGTCCTTCTAAAAAGAAGAAAAAGAAAAACGATAGGACTTTGCATGCTTCTAGTGAACCTATTCCTGAACCACCTGAGAATCCAAATGATATTTCTATTTCTGATGCTGAAACACAATTTGGTGATGAACATGGACCTAGTAATAATGTTAATGATGATGTTCATGATGATGCTCAACATAGCAATGATAATGATGTAGAAATTGAACCTGCTGTTGATCTTGATAACCCACAATCAAAGAATCAACGTTATGATAAAAGAGACTTTGTTGCTAGGAAACACGGTAAAGAAAGAGAACCTTGGGTTCAGAAATCCATGCATTTTCCTCCTAAGCCATCCAAGAAAAAGGATGATGAGGATTTGAGCGCTTTGCTGAAATGATTAGACCTATCTTTTTGTGAATGTGATTAACTGATATGCTCAAAATGAATCCTTATGCTAAGTATATGAAAGAAATTGTTACTAATAAAAGAAAGATATCGGAAGCTGAAATTTCCACCATGCTTGCTAATTATACTTTTAAGGGTGGAATACCAAAGAAACTAGGAGATCCAGGAGTACCAACTATACCATGCTCCATTAAAAGAAACTATGTTAGAACTGCTTTATGTGATCTTGGAGCCGGTGTTAGTGTTATGCCTCTCTCTATATATCGTAGACTTGATTTGAATAAGTTGACACCTACTGAAATATCTTTGCAAATGGCCGATAAATCAACTGCTATACCTGTCGGTATTTTTGAGGATGTGCCTGTTGTAGTTGCAAACGTTACTATTTTAACGGACTTTGTTATTCTTGATATTCCCGAGGACGATAGTATGTCTATTATTCTTGGAAGACCTCTTTTGAATACTGCAGGGGCTGTTATTGACTGCAACAAAGGCAATGTCACTTTTCATGTTAATGGTAATGAGCATACGGTACACTTTCCGAGAAAACAACCTCAAGTTCATAGTATCAACTCTATTGGAAAAATTCCATCGATTATTTCTGGAGGTTTTGAATTTCCTCTTCCTACTGTCAAGAAGAAATATGATATTCTTATTATTGGGGATGTGCATATCCCCGTTGAGGTAACATAGTGTTATTCGAAATTTCTCCGGTTCCATGTTATTCAGAATGAGTTTGTTAACAAGACTTGATCAACCTTGTTAGTGGATTCCTTTTGATGAGCATGAGATGGATGAAACTAGAAGGCACAACCTTTTGTACCCTCTCTATTACTTTCTGTTATATAGTAGAAATAAAGTAAAAATAGTATTTTTCTGTCTGTTTTCTTATTTATCCGTGCAATATAAAAATACCCCAAAAAGAAAAGTTCTCCAAATGCCCTGAAATTAAAATATGATTTTTTCTGGAATATTTGAGAATATCTGGCACTGAGAACACAACAGGGGGAGCAAGCACCTGGCCACGAGGGTCCAGGGCATGCCCCCTGCCTCGTGGGCCCACGGTGGCTCCCCTCCACTTATTCCTGCACCCACACACTTCTTCTTCCTCCAGAAAAAACCACCATCCAGCTCAAGCACGAGTTCTAGCTCATTTTGCTGCGATTTCCGATCTCCTTGCTCAAAGCACCTCTCACAAAACTGCTTGGGGGGATTGTTCCTTGGAATGTGACTCCTCCATTGGTCCAATTAGTTTTTGTTCTAATGCTCTATTCATTGGAAATTTGTGTTGCCTAGGTGACCATGTTCTTGAGCTTGCATGTCAAATTTATATGGTTCCAAGTAGTTCTAATGCTTGATATAGTCTCTAGGCACTTGTAGGAGTAGTTGCTATCAATTTTTTTGAGCTTGGTTCACTTTTATTTCAAGTTACTAAAAATTTCAGAAATTTTTCAGAGGAAGAAATATGTTTAGGAAAATGCACCAAGGTGGTCCTTCAAGGAAGCAAGGACCCATGCTTGCAATGCGCGATGATGACGATGAGCCACCAAGGGATGCCCCAGTGCGGCCTTGTGAATGGCCTTCAGAAGACTTTATGGATTGAGCAGAAATCAAGGAAGAATTTAACGCATATTTGCATAACGCTGATCTTGTGAGCTTCGAGGCAGAAAAGTGCCCCCAGTACCACTATCTCACTAGTTCCTTTGTGAGGTGGTTTGAATATTCATCTTCACGTAATTCTCAAACTGTCCTGTTTGATCTTTATGAAAATTCTTATACCATGGACTTAGACGATTTCACTACTGCTTGCAAACTTCCACAATGGGGTAGTCCTCTTGAACCTCGCAAATCTGAATTTAGAGATTTTCTTGCCAGTATAACTGTGGGGGAATCTAGAGACATAACACAAGCTACCATAGGGAGTATTCATTTTCCTGCTATACATTATTTTGATCTCTTCATAGGTAGGTGCATCAATGGTAAGGATGAAGCATGTCACATGTGTGTTCCTGATCTCAGTATTCTTAGGATTACTGTGTTAGGAGATAAATCTTATAATTTGGGAGCTATTGTTGCACGTAGGTTGCATAATAATAAAATTAATGGAGATTTCTATGGAGGAATTTATGCAACCCGTCTAGCTAATTTTCTTGAGGTACCTATACGTGAGTATGATGTTGAGCTGCCTAATGTTTATTTAGATTATAATGCCATGGTTCATCATCATTTTCTTGAGAGGAACGAGCAGTCGCTCCAGTATCGCTTAATCTTTGACAGACGTCGTGCTGTCCATATTACTCTCCCTGCTCCTGCCTTCTTTGATTATCAGGCAAAAGGAAGACATGTTATTACCAGAGAGGAGGCAGATGAGTACGAGAGGAGGGCGGAGGCAGCTCGCCGCCATACTGCAGCTCAAGAGGCAATAGCCGCTGCATCTCAGTACGACCCCGGCTACAACTATGTATATCCGCCAGGTCATCCGTGGCAATAAACCAAATTAGGCCAAAAGCCTAAGCTTGGGGGAGTACGTATTTCCCACCGACATTACATTCATGTTCACACATTCATTGCTAGATGTAGGTGCTCATACTCTTTCACTGTAATATCCATGCTAGTTTATTTTCTTTTTCTTGCTTTCTTCTTGTGTGTTTGATAAATCTTAAGAAAAACCAAAAAAATTAGTAATAGCTTTTAGCTAGTTTACTTTTCATGCTGTAGTGGTAATAATTAAAAAGAAAACCCAAAAAGATTTCCCGTTCTTCTTTTGCTTGTTGGGAGCTTTCCCGTGTAAATAGTTTTATTTTCTTTTCTTTTCTTTGGGGGTCGATAGGAGAAGACCATAATTAAATTGTTGAAGTGGCTCTTATATGCATTATTGTTGATTTAACCAAGAGCCCATATTGCCTTGTCTTCTCCTGTTTATTGAATGCTTGCAGATTCTAGCTTAGTCCAATGCAAGTGCACTATTATTATTATTCACATCGTTCGGTCGTGCAAGTGAAAGGCAATTATGATAATATATGATGGGATGATTGAGATGAGAGAAGCTGGTATGAACTCGACCTCTCTTGTTTTTGTAAATATGATTAGTTCATCGTTCCTAATTCAGCCTATTATGAATAAACATGTTTGCAATGACAACTAGAGATTAGAGTTGCTTATTCCATGCTTAATTAGCTAGGAGCTTATAATGGTTTACCTTGCGTGTCAACATGCTATTAAAATGGTTGTGATGTGGTATGATAGGGTGGTATCCTCCTTTGAATGATTTAAGTGACTTGACTTGGCACATGTTCACACATGTAGTTGAAACAAATCAAGATAGCCTTCACGATATTTATGTTCATGGTGGATTATACCCTACTCATGCTTTTACTCAATGTCTATTAATTTTAATGCATGTTCATGACTGTTGTCGCCTCTAGTTGGTCGCTTCCCAGTCTTTTGCTAGCCTTCACTTGTACTAAGCGGGAATACTGCTTGTGCATCCAATCCCTTAAATCCCAAAGTTATTCCATATGAGTCCACCATACCTTCCTATATATGCTGTATCTACCTGCCGTTCCAAGTAAATTTGTATGTGCCAAACTCTAAACCTTCAAATGAAATTCTGTTTTGTATGCTCGAATAGCTCATGTATCAACTAGGGTTCTCCGTATCTTCCATGTTAGGCGGGTTATTCTCAAGAGGAGTGGACTCCGCTCCTCACTCACGAGAAAATGGCTGGTCACCGGGATGCCTAGTCCCATGCTTTATGCAAATAAAATCAAAATAATTGCAAACAAAACTCCCCCTGGGACTGTTGTTAGTTGGAGGCACTCGTTGTTTCGAGCAAGCCATGGATTGATGCTTGTTGGTGGAGGGGGAGTATAAAATTTACCATTCTGTTTGGGAACCGCCTATAATGTGTGTAGCATGGAAGATATTTCCATCTCTTGGTTGTTATGTTGACAATGAAAGTATGCCGCTCAAAATATTATTTATCTCTATTTCAAAATCGAGCTCTGGCACCTCTACAAATCCCTACCTCCCTCTGTGAAGGGCCTATCTATTTACTTTTATGTTGAGTCATCACCCTCTTATTAAAAAGCACTAGCTGGAGAGCATAGCTGTCATTTGCATCCATTACTATTAATTTATATTGGGTATGACTATGATTGGATCTCTTTTACCATGAATTACTATGTTTAGTCAGTCCTTGATCTTTAAAGGTGCTCTGCATTTATATTTTGCGGTCTCAGTAAGGGCTAGCGAGATACCATCTTTTTATATCATATTATGATTATTTTGAGAAAGTGTTGTCATCCGAGATTTATTATTATTGCTCGCTAGTTGATTACGCCATTGACATGAGTAAACATGAGACCTAAATGTTATTGTGAATATGGTTAGTCATAATCTTTGCAGAAAACTTGAATGCTGGCTTTACATATTTACAACAATAAGAGCAAACAGAGTTTGTAAAAGTTTTTCTTTCTCACTTTCAGTTTATCAACTGAATTGCTTGAGGACAAGCAAAGGTTTAAGCTTGGGGGAGTTGATACGTCTCCGTCGTATCTACTTTTCCAAACACTTTTTCCCTTGTTTTGGACTCTAACTTGCATGATTTGAATGGAACTAACCCGGACTAATGTTGTTTTCAGCAGACTTTCCATGTTGTTTTTTATGTGCAGAAACAAACGTTCTCGGAATGACTTGAAACTCCATGGAACTTATTTTTGGAAAATATAAAAAATACTGGAAGAAGAATCCACGTCAGGGGGGCCTCCACCTCTCCACGAGGGTGGGGGCGCGCTGATGTCTACTACGCAACCTTCTTCCTGTAGACGTTGTTGGGCCTGCAAGTGCACAGGTTTGTAGGACAGTAGCAAATTTCCCTCAAGTGGATGACCTAAGGTTTATCAATCCGCGGGAGGCGTAGGATGAAGATGGTCTCTCTCAAGCAACCCTGCAACCAAATAACAAAGAGTCTCTTGTGTCCCCAACACACCCAATACAATGGTAAATTGTATAGGTGCACTAGTTCGGCGAAGAGATGGTGATACAAGTGCAATATGGATGGTAGATATAGGTTTTTGTAATCTGAAATAATAAAAACAGCAAGGTAACAAGTGATAAACGTGAGCGTAAACAGTATTGCAATGATAGGAAACAAGGCCTAGGGTTCATACTTTCACTAGTGCAAGTTCTCTCAACAATAATAACATAGATAGATCATATGACAAGCCCTCAACATGCAACAAAGAGTCACTCGAAAGCCACTAATAGCGGAGAACAAACATAGAGATTATGGTAGGGTACGAAACCACGTCAAAGTTATTCTATCGGATCGATCCATAAAAGAGTTCGTACTAGAATAACACCTTAAGAGACAAATCAACGAAAACCCTAATGTCACCTAGATACTCCATTGTCACCTCAAGTATCCGTGGGCATGATTATACGATATGCATCACACAATCTCAGATCCATCCAACCAACATAAAAGTACTTCAAAGAGTGCCCCAAAGTCTCTACGGGAGAGTCAAGAACGTGCGCGAACCCCTATGCGTAGGTTCCCAATTGTCACGAAACCCGCAAGTTGATCACCAAGACATACATCAAGTGTTCTCATAAAAGACTCAATCCGATAAGATAACTTCAAAAGGGGAAACTCAATTCATCACAAGAGAGTAGAGGGGGAGAAACATCATAAGATCCAACTACAATAGCAAAGCTCGGGATACATCAAGATCGTGCCATAGATGGAACACGAGAGAGAACACAAGAGAGAGAGATCAAACACATAGCTACTGGTATATACCCTCAGCCCCGAGGGTGAACTACTCCCTCCTCATCATGGATAGCGTCGGGATGATGAAGATGGCCACCGGTGATGGATCCCCCCTCCGTGAGTACCGAAAAGGGGCCCGATTGGTTTTGGTGGTTACGGAGGCTTGCGGCGGAACTCCCGATCTATTTTCTGTTCTGGAAGTTTTAGGGTACGTATGTATATATGGGTGAAAGGAGTACGTCGGTGGAGCTACGGTGGCCCCACGAGGCAGGGGGCGCGCCCAGGGGGGTGGGCGCGCCCCCCACCCTCGTGAGAACCTCCCGTATCTTCTGACATGGGGTCCAAGTTCATCAGGTGGGTTTCCTTCCAAAAATAACTTCTCCAGTTGATTTCTTTCCGTTTTGACTCCGTCTGATATTCCTTTTCCTCGAAATACTGAAATAGGCATAAAACAGCAAATCTGGGCTAGGCCTCCGGTTAATAGGTTAGTCCCAAAAATAATATAAAAGTGGATAATAAAGCCCAGTATTGCCTAAAACAGTAGATAAAGTAGCATGGAGCAATCAAAATTATAGATACGTTGGAGACGTATCACGCGCCAGCCCCCTGGGCGCGCCCCCTACCTCGTGGGCCTCCTAACGCTCCACGAACCTCAACTCCAACTCCATATATTCGTGTTCGGGGAGAAAAAATCAGAGAGAAGGATTCATCGCGTTTTACGATACAGAGCCGCCGCCAAGCCCTAAAACCTATCGAGAGGTCTGATCTGGAGTCCGTTCGGGGCTCCGGAGAGGGGAATCCGTCGCCATCGTCATCATCAACCATCCTCCATCACCAATTTCATGATGATCATCACCGTGCGTGAGTAATTCCATCGTAGGCTTGCTGGACAGTGATGGGTTGGATGAGATTTATCATGTAATCGAGTTAGTTATGTTAGGGTTTGATCCCTAGTATCCACTATGTTCTGAGATTGATGTTGCTATGACTTTGCTACGCTTAATGCTTGTCACTAGGGCCCGAGTGCCATGATTTCAGATCTGAACCTATTATGTTTTTATGAATATATGTGAGTTCTTGATCCTATCTTGCAAGTCTATAGTCACCTACTATGTGTTATGATCCGGCAACCCCGAAGTGACAATAATCGGGACCACTCCCGGTGATGACCTTAGTTTGAGGATTTCATGTATTCACTATGTGTTAATGCTTTGGTCTGGTACTCTATTAATAGGAGGCCTTAATATCCCTTAGTTTCCGTTAGGACCCCGCTGCCACGGGAGGGTAGGTCAAAAGATGTCATGCAAGTTCTTTTCCATAAGCACGTATGACTATATTCGGAATACATGCCTACATTACATTGATGAATTGGAGCTAGTTCTGTGTCACCCTATGTTATGATTGTTACATGACGAACTGCATCCGGCATAATTCTCCATCATCGATCGAATGCCTACGAGCTTTTCATATATTGTTCTTCGCTTATTTACTTTTCCGTTGCTACTGCTACAATCACTACAAAACCCAAAAATATTACTTTTGCTACTGTTACCGTTACTTCCATATTACTTTGCTACTGAATAGTTTGCTGCAGATACTAAGTTATCCAGGTGTGGTTGAATTGACAACTCAACTGCTAATACTTGAGAATATTCTTTGGCTCCCCTTGTGTCGAATCAATAAATTTGGGTTGAATACTCTACCCTCAAAAACTGTTGCGATCCCCTATACTTGTGGGTTATCAGGTGTCCGGGTGAAGTAGACGCGTCCCGCGGAGTGATGATGTGCGTGGCATGGGCGGATCTCGAGTAGGGGGTCCCGAACTGTGCGTCTAGGCGGATGGTAACAGGAGACAAGGGACACGATGTTTTTACCCAGGTTCGGGCCCTCTCGATGGAGGTAATACCCTACTCCTGCTTGATTAATATTGATGATATGGGTAGTACAAGAGTAGATCTACCACGAGATCAGAGAGGCTAAACCCTAGAAGCTAGCCTATGGTATGATTGTTGTTCGTCCTATGGACTAAAACCCTTCGGTTTATATAGACACCGAATAGGGTTAGGGTTACCAGAGCCGGTTACAATGGTAGGAAATCTACATATCCAGATCGCCAAGCTTGCCTTCCACGCCAAGGAAAGTCCCATCCGGACATGGGACGAAGTCTTCAATCTTGTATCTTCATAGTCTAGGAGTCCGCCAAAGATGATAGTTCGGCTATCCGGACACCCCTAGTCCAGACTCCTCAAGAGCCTCGAACCAGGCTTCAATGACGATGAGTCCGGCGCGCATATTGTCTTTGGCATTGCAAGGCGGGTTCCTCCTCCGGATACTTCATTGAAGGTTTTGAACACAAGGATAGTGTCCGGCTCTGCAAAACAAGTTCCACATACCACCGTAGAGAGAATAATTTTTGCACAGATCTGCTAACGTATTCTGCGGCGTGACATCACACCACGGCCAGGCCTTTATTCGAATCATTTTTTACTGTCCCACCTTAGCGTGTTTAGCGAGGCGGTTTCCTTGGCACGTCTTATCAAAGGGTAGAACGTGCCCCCTTATTCCGGGCTTCCCATCAATACGGACGTGGGTAACCCATCCGCGCCATTGATTACGACGCTTGGGAGATAAGAGAGTTTTACCAGGCTGGCGGGGGACGCATAACCTCGTCCGTCCATATAAGGGGATAAGGATCCACCTTTTCACCTACGCCTTCTTCCTCCTTTGCTCATCCATTTCCGCGCACTCTCGCTCCAGCGCCCAAGTCCGCACATCCCACCTCAACCTTCTCCAACTATGTCCGGAGCGGGAGGCAGGTGGATGGCCTCCTCCGTCACAGAGGGGCACATCAAGAAGCTGCGGAAGGCCGGTTACTTGTCCAGCGACATCGCGCATCGGCTACCTGACGAAGGGCAGCTCATCCCCACCCCCAGGCCCCATGAGAGGGTGGTGTTCCTCCCCCACTTCCTCCGCGGACTAGGGTTTCCACTTCACCCATTTGTCCGGGGGATCATGTTCTACTACGGCCTAGATTTCCACAATCTGGCCCCGAATTTAATCCTCAACATCTCGGCGTTTATCGTCGTGTGCGAGGCCTTCCTCTGCATCCAGCCCCACTTCGGCTTATGGCTGAAGATCTTTAATGTCAGGCCGAAGGTAGTGGGCGGCCGCCAAGCGGAGTGCAGAGGTGCCATGGTTGGCAAGATTGCCAAAGCCCTATGGCTCGAGGGCTCCTTTGTGGAGACCATAAAGGGGTGGCAATCGGGGTGGTTCTATATCACCGAGCCGCGCGACTCTCAATGGGCGGCGACCCCCGAATTCCGATCTGGCTTCCCCACACGGCTCACATCATGGAAAGAGACGGGCCTGACATGGGGGGATTCGGACGAGCTGTCCGGACTCCAAACCTGCGTCCGAAACCTGGTGGACAAGAATCTCAGGCTTGTCAACGTAATCGAGGTGATGCTCATCCACCGGATTCTCCCATGCCAACAACGGGCCTTCAAATTGTGGGAGTTCGATCCGGCACATCACCCAACTCTGAAAAGGCTCTTCAACACTATGTACGAAGGTGCCTGGAAGGTGCTATTCAAGGGCGCCGAGGCTCCCACATCCGCTACCGAAGATCGCGGATTCAGCTCGCAGCGTCAAGCCAGCGAGGTAAGTTATTACCCTTTACGGGACTCTTTTTTCATAGTTTGACTCTATGCGGGATCTAAAACTCCCTAACCTTTGACAGGAACCGCTGAAGACGTCCGGACAGATTAACTGCCCAACCCCTTTGCCAGAAGACCCAGCGGACGCCCGATTGACGGGGCTGCTGGCTCCGGGACCTCACGTGGTGCCGGAGAAGAAGGCCAAGAAGGAGGCCACGGGAACTCGAAGGAGCTCCCGGCGCCAGGGGCTGTCGGACTCATCGCCCGACAACCCTGAGGCGGGATCCTCCTCCGAGGAAGAGGAGGAGGAAAAAGAAGCCTCTCCCCCAGCGGGGGGAGAGAAGAAAAGGAAGGCCGCCCCAACTGGGGAGGCCGGAGGGTCCAAGAAGGGAAGGACCCTTCGTCCGGACTTCTCCACCAACGTCGAAAACGACGAGGAGGAGTGGCCAACAAGGGCCAAGCCCCTGGCGAGATCGTAAGTGTCCGGATACGCATGGCTTTTTTTTCATTGCATAGTGTTCTCTAATGCCGAACAATCATGCAGCCTGCCTGAGGGAGTCCCGGATTAGGGGGTGTCCGGATAGCCGAACTATCACCGTTGGCCGGACTCCTGGACTATGAAGATACAATATTGAAGACTTCGTCCCGTGTCCGGATGGGACTTTCCTTGGCGTGGAAGGCAAGCTTGGCAGTACGGATATGTAGATCTCCTACCATTGTAACCGACTCTATGTAACCCTAACCTATCCGGTGTCTATATAAACCGGAGGGTTTTAGTCCATAGGACGAACAACAATCATACCATAGGCTAGCTTCTAGGGTTTAGCCTCCTTGATCTCGTGGTAGATCTACTCTTGTACTACCCATATCATCAATATTAATCAAGCAGGAGTAGGGTATTACCTCCATAGAGAGAGCCCGAACTTGGGTAAAAACATCGTGTCCCTTGTCTCCTGTTACCATCCGCCTAGACGCACAGTTCGGGACCCCCTACCCGAGATCCGCCGGTTTTGACACCGACAATGGTGCTTTCATTGAGAGTTCCTCTGTGCCGTCGCCGTCAGGAAGGATGCCACATCCCGTCTTTAAAGACGATACTATCGCCAAAGGAGCCTTGGCCACCGCCGAACTCTCCGCTAGGTGGTTTTGTTATGACCGCCGGTTCAATATCGCACCGACGATGACTTCTCGGTCATCGAAACCAATCTTCACGCTTAACTCGAACTTGCCGAGCAGTTAGATCCGATCGAGCTCTCCTCCGTAAGCGAGCTCTTGGATCGTATCGCCATACCGAGTCGCCACGGACTACGACTGGATCGGGCCTAAAACCGATCTGAGAGAGATCAACTCTCCCCAGGCTACCCATCATGTTGTTGTGATAGAGGAGCAAGAAGGCGATTCTACTTCTATCTTAAGGACTAGCTACGTCCGGATTCCCGATCCCTCCATGCCGGATTCCCGCAGAGGGACCGATGTTGATCAAGCCCTAAACTTAAAGTCAGGCGGCGGGTTGGACTCATTGGATAGCATTCAAAAATCCAAACTTCCGAGTTCGGAAACTTCTCGGCCCCTGAGTCTTAAATTGGACGGGTTCGGATCTAGTTCCACCGCCCACCCAAACATTAGCGATCTATCCCGAACCGCAAGAGCCTGCTGAAACGAAGACATCATTACTGGGCCAGATTCCTCCTGGTTATGGACAGGCTAAAGGACTGCCGAGAGGAGGATGCAATCCCACTTTTCTGCAATAATTGCACGGACAAGGGAATCCTAAACGCCATAAGTCGTCGCGAAATTACACGCTTTGCTGACTTGGTGACCATAGTACAAAAGTATTGTGCGATGGAGAGTGCTTGGAAAACCGAAAGTAAATTTTGGGATAATCCATTGAATACATCCCTAGTCCGAAATAAAAGGGTGCATCATCACCAAGCACCTGGGTTAAACACCAAAAAACCAAACCCCCCTAAAGGGTACGGAACCGTACTGGAGGGTTGTCTAAACGGACCCTGCAAAATTCATAGCACAGAGGGTGCCACTCCAACTCATAGCCTTCGAGCATGTTGGATACTACGGCAGGTGGTCAAAAGTGGCGAAGAGCTTCTAGCCTCAGAATCCCAACCCAGCAACACCGGTATGGTGTTAACAGTCTTCGAGACTTTCGCATCAAATAACATGCAAAAACGAACACTCCGCAACCTTGCCGAAGTCTACCAAGTAGCAACAATAAATCCATGGAGTGACACGGCTATTACCTTTAATGCCAGTGACGAACCTAAATTCCGAACAGCCCGAGCACCAGCCGCATTGGTCCTCAGTCTGATAGTGGACGGCTTTCGCCTTACTAAGGTACTCATGGATGGCGGAAGCGGACTAAACCTCATCTAAGAGGAAACCCTCCGAAAAATGGAAATAGACTGGAACCGCATTGAGCGAAGCAGCACAACCTTTAGAGGAATAATACCTAGCCGGGAAGCATGCTGCACATAAAAAATCACATTGGACGTAGTGTTTGGCTCGCCGGACAATTACAGGTCCGAGGAGGTCACATTTCAAGTGGCCTCGTTCAGCAGCGGATATCATGCTTTATTGGGGCGAGAGGCATTCACAATTTTTCAAGCTATACCCCATTATGGGTACATGAAGCTTAAAATGCCCGGACCAAACGGAATCATCACTCTCGCTAGTGATCCGAACACAACACTCCGCGCCGAAAACAAGACAGCCGCACTAGCCCTCGAGGCACTATCCGAAGCCCTAGCGGCTGAGGAACTCACTGCGATGAGCTCCACGGTGAACAGGGACGATGTGATACTTGATAAAAGATCCAAGTCCACCTCTTTTAAACCAGCGGATGAAATAGTCAAATTCCAAGTCCACCCAACGGACCCCGCAAAGATGGCCTCCATTGGGGCACAATTAAACCCTGATGTAGACGCCACACTACCAGAATTTCTACGAGAAAACTGGGACATTTTTGCCTGGCACCCTTCAGACATGCCAGGAATCCCACGTCGGCTGGCCGAGCACATCCTAAATAACCTAAAAGGATTCAAGCCAGTCAAACAGGCTCTTCGGCTCTTTTCCGAACCCAAGAGATAGGCCATGGGAGAGGAGCTAGCCAAACGTTTGGAAGCCGGATTCATCAGAGATATAAAACATCCGGACTGGCTAGCAAACCTGGTGATGGTACCAAAGAAGGATAAATCCTGGCGCCTATGTGTTGATTTCAAAGACCTTAATAAGGCTTGCCCAAAGGATCCCTTCCCCTCCCTCGAATTGATCAAATTATCGACGCTACAGCAGGACACGACTCATTGTGCTTCCTCGACGCATACTCCGGCTACCACCAAATCAAGATGGCGTACACAGACCAAGCTACAACAGCATTCATCACTCCATACGGCCCATTCTGCTTCAACACAATGCCCTTCGGGCTCAAAAGCGCCGACACAATATATCATCGCATGATTCAGACATGTCTGGCAAACTAGATCGGCAAAACAGTGGAAGCATATGTAGATGACGTGGTCGTCAAATCCAAGCATGTCGAAACTCTAGTAGACGACTTGAGGCTCACATTCGACAATCTCCGAAAATATGACATCAAGCTCAATCCGGAAAAATGCGTCTTCGGCGTTCCAGCCGGAAAGCTCTTGGGCTTCATTGTGTCCGGTAGAGGAATTGAAGCAAACCCAGCCAAGATCCGAGCTCTGTCACAATTGGATATTCCAAAAGACCTCAAACAAATACAAAAATTGACTGGATGCGTAGCGGCTCTAAGCCGCTTTATTTCTCGTTTGGGAGAAAAGGCGTTACCCCTTTACCGCCTCCTCCGGCGCACCGAACACTTCGAGTGGACGGATGCCGCCACGGCCGGACTCGAAGAAATAAAAGCCATATTGGCAACAACCGGTCTGGCCGCTACCAACGGGCGAACCAATGCTATTATATATCGCCGCAACACATCAAGTTGTCAGCGCGGTGCTCGTCGTCGAACGAGAAACGGACGCACACCGATTCCCTCTTCAAAGACCGGTTTATTATGTGTCCACTGTCCTCACTCCATGCAAGTCCCGGTACCCACATTATCAAAAGATAGCATACGCGGTGTTCATCGCATCCCGGAAGCTGCGACACTACTTTCAAGAGTGTTCGATAACGGTAGCCTCTGAAGTACCTCTTAACGACATTATAAACAACCGCGACGTGACGGGCCGGATTGCTAAATGGGCCATAGAGCTCCTTCCATTTGACATAACCTATAAGCCACGACGAGCTATCAAGTCACAGGTTTTGGCCGACTTCGTGGCCGAATGGACCGAAGCTGAACTCCCTAAAGAGTACGGCGCATACTCCAATTGGATCATGCACTTTGACGGCTCCAAAATGTTGGCCGGCCTGGGGGCTGGCGTCGTCCTGACGTCCCCAACCGGGGACATAGTCCAATACGTCCTTCAAATAATGTATACGGACTCCAACAACGCAGCCGAATACGAGGCCCTTCTGCACGGCTTCCGAATGGCAGTCTCCATGGGCATTAAACCCCTAGAGGTGCGCGGGGATTCGAACCTCGCGATATCTCAAATAAACGGAGACTTTGATGCCAAAGATCCGAAAATGGCAGCGTACCGCAATGCGGTCCTAAAAATGTCAGCACGTTTCGAAGGGCTCGAATTTCATCACATAGCCCGGGATAACAATCAGGCGGCGGACTTATTGGCACGCATCGGTGCAAAACGCGATGTCGTCCCGCCCAACATCTTCCTGGAACGGCTGTTCAAGCCATCCATACTATGGGAAGGGGAGTCCGGAAATAACGATCCGGACCCAACCGCACTGCCTGACACAGAACACTCTGACACAATCGGAGGCTCTGCCACCGAGATAACACCCTCCGCTCACGAAATAATGGCGGTTATCACCCCGTGGACGGAACCATTCCTAGCCTACCTAACTAGGCAGGAACTCCCCGAAGACCAAAATGAGGTTCGCTGCATAGTACGGCGATCCAAAGCCTATAAAGTCCATGAGGGATAGCTCTATAAGAAAAGCACAACAGGAGTCCTTCAAAGGTGTATCTCCGAAGAGGAAGGGCGAAACCTCCTGGCTAAAATTCATGCCGGACTGGGTGGGCACCACGCCGCAGCCCGGGCCCTTGTAGGCAAGGCCTTCCGTACAGGATTTTATTGGCCGACGGCCCGGGCAGATGCGCAGGATTTAGTCCAACGATGTGTCGGTTGCCAGCTTTTTGCTAACCAAAGCCACATGCCACCCACCGCCCTCAAAATTATTCCCATCACCTGGCCGTTCGCGGTCTAGGGGCTTGACATGGTTGGACCCCTTAAGGGAGGAACCCACAAGCAAAAATACATATTGGTCATGGTGGATAAATTCACCAAATGGATAGAGGCCAAGCCTGTTAAAACGGCCGAATCCGGACCAGTGATAGACTTCATATCAGGGGTGGTGCACCATTATGGTGTCCCCCACAGTATCATCACTGGTAACGGCACCAACTTCATGGCCGATGAGGTCAAATTATGGTGCAAAAACATGGGCATTAAGCTCGATTACGCCTCAGTCTATCACCCTCAAACCAACGGCCAAGTCGGCGAGCAAACGGTCTAATTATGAGCGGCATTAAACCCAGACTAGTGCGGTCCTCAAGGAATCTAACACCTTTGGGTTGAGGAGCTCGACTCCGACTGGGGCTGCGGACCACGCCGAATCGTACTACGGATTCGCACCATTTTTACGTGTACGGCGCAGAGGCAGTCTTGCCTGCGTCATAATTCATGACTCACTCGCGGCGCATGTATGAAGAAAGAGAAGCCGAGCTCGATCGGCAGGACAGTTTGGACGCATTGGAGGAGGCGCGACGTGGCAAAAGCTCGCTCCACATTTTATCAACAGCAGGCTCGAAGATATCAAAGCAGGAAATGCGGGCCAAAGCTTACAACGTTGGTGAACTAGTTCTCGCTGCGGACAAGAAAAGGACAAACTCAAGCCCAAATGGGAAGGTCCTTCATCATCGACCAGGTCCTAACCGGCGGAGCATACCGTCTGCAAACGCATCGGATAACCGACTCGAGCCGAACCCATGGAACGCAGCCGTCTCTGAAGATTCTCGCCTAAGCGCCGGACTCCAAGTTCGTCTCCTTCCTCAAATCCACATTTTCTATTTTTGCTGTCTTTTATTTCTCTTCTTCCTCCTCCTTCTTCTTGAAGCCTTTATAGGCTCGTTTGCGCTTTGTTCGCACATATTTGACGCGCTGTCCGCACTCATTATACCTGGGGGCTTCTTTAACAGAAGCTTATTTATACGGGCTTCATGCCCAACACATGCGTCAAACTTCCGCATGTACCTTTTACTCACCATTATATGCATCGATATGACTTAAGTTTTGGCCAAGCTGGGTTGCCTGGCTCATGTGCTTACCCCTACGTTCCCAATTGTTCGGCTAGGTGGTAAAGGGAGCAACTCTGCGATTGTTACTGCCTGGTCAGCCGGATGTGTACCTCAGACTGGGTGAAGCCGAAAGCTAGCGTTCTTAAGGGAATATTCGGTCGGTGAACTGAAAGATGATTTTTAACTATTTACCCATCTGCCCCCAGATGAGTTTCTGCTTTCCTAGTAGTTTTGACATGCACTTTAGGGCATGCATCCCAGCGAAAGGAACCCTTAACGGAACTATTCTGCCTGGAAGATGTTTCTTACTATCCATGTAATATAACATAACTAGTTGGGCACTTGTCTGATATAACAATAATAACCCCTACGCCTTGTCTCCATGCATACCCCAGTTCTTATATAACCACGAAGGTATTCGGACACACTCCGGACTATTGGGTCCTGAGGTCGAAGCGAAAAGGTCTGCTATGACAAACGATCTCCAATCCGGCTAGAAGACATTTTTCATGTCATATTTAATTACATAGTCAACTCGACTCATTGTATTCCTCCTCAATGCCATCTAATAGGCTATCTAATTTACAATCTTGCTGGGAATACTTGGCGGCCAATTCTACTTGGCCGTACACTAATCTTCTGAGGATCTCCTTCCCATCGGGCCCCATAGGTCCGACCTCGCCATGTGGTTTGGGTCAGCCGTGTACCGCGTCTTTACCATGGCCCAGGCCTCCCTGGCGCCTTGACGGCAGGCCGATATCTTCCACAGTCAGAAGCGCCGCCGTGCTCCTTGAAGCCACTCTGCCAGCTCCACAATGCCTTCGGGCAGGGAGATAGATGGCCACAAGGTCTGGCCGACGCCTTTCATCACCTGCCGAACTCGTTCGTGCAGCTGACGCAGTTCGGGAAGAAGATCACCCAAAGAACTGGGCATCTCCTCTTCACGACGACCTGTGAGCAAACCTACTTACATGTTTATGTTAGTCGCCTTCCTCGCCGAACTCTTTCAAAGTTCGCTCAAGCACTTACTGAAAATGCCACGACGAAGCCGTCGATTCTCCTTCTGGTCGACAAGCTGGCACGGACATCCTTTAGTTCCTCACCCAGTTGGGAGTTGGCATCTTGGAGGTTATTTTTCTCCTGCCGCACCCTCGTAAGCACGCTCTTGCCGGCCTTTAGCTGGCGCAGGAGCTGTTGCTTGTCCGGATCTAGTCCGGCGCCATCTGCAATATTATTGTCAGATTTACACATACGCCGCACTTCATAACCTATTTATCTTTTGAAGCACATATTACCAGAGGGGGTCTCTGTGGCTCCCCCTTTAGCGGCTAGTGCGGCCTAAAGTTGGGACTTGCATTCTTCAAGCTCATGGGACAGTCGGTCATTCTTCTCGGTAAGAACCTGCATTCCAAATGATCCTTAAATCAGTTATCCTAACTATTTTAAGTCTCGGGGGCTACTGGCATATATAACTGTCTAATTTCCTCACTCGTATGTCCTTTACATACTGCTCCGTGGCTCTGGCTAGACCATCTTGAGCGGCACGGAGGTGCGCATCTCCCGAATTGAAGGCATTCAAGGCCTCTTGGGAGAAACATGCGTCACGAAGAACTGTCCGGCGGCGCCTGTGATTCATGGCGCTCTCCACCTCAGAGTTGGTGGCGGACAGCCTGTCGGCATCCTCTGTCGGAGGAGCATCCGACGACGCTTGTGCTCGCCTCCGCTTCGACCTGGCTTTGGAGCTGGCTGGCGGAGGTTCGATTAACAACTTCTCGGACTCGGTCCGCGGCGCTCTTTTCCTGAAAAGAGCACCAGCGTTAGTATGCCTTCCAGGAATCAATCCTGGGAATATGGTGACACGCCATACCGTTGCGGTGGAGTTTCGATCCGGACCGCACTTCTTTTTAGCCTACGGGGCCGTACTGCCCCTTGTTGGCTCGCCGCCGCGGGCTCGGCCTCCTGCCTCGAAGGCACCCCCTGCGAAACACCATTGGTATACGGTGATCAAAAAATAAGCACGGATGGGTCATTTTCAGAGTATTGGGACCTCGGTCTCAGTTACCTGTGAGGCTGGGAGTATTCCGGGGTAATCGGCCGTAGTGGCAACCAAAGCATTGTCGATGCTAAGTTGGTGGAACACCCCATCGATCAACTCCACCTTTATATCCGGATCCTCTTCGGAGGCCGGGTCGAGGGACCGTTCCGGATCCTCAGGTTGTGGGGGCGGGCTGTGTATCTTCTCCACGGCCGGCGCAGGTTCTGCTTGAAACCATGAAATGAGATGTTTAACCATGGGAACATGGATCGGACAGGCCACAAAGATATTTGCTTACCCAACTTCGAGGATTATTCGAAGAAAACCCGCTCAGTGGATTGACGCGGAGAAAATCCTCCTCTTCCCCTTTGTACATGGCGGACAAGGTCTTCACCAGTTCGGTGAACGATCCCGGCCCTTTGCGGCCATGGCGGGTGGCATCGTCCTCCCCGTTGAAATCCCACATGGGGTGGCCCCTATATTGGAGCGGCTGCACTCCCTCATAATGCAGATTGCCATGACTCCAATCATGGTCAATCCGGCATGAGCCAGTAATCTTATTCGGCTCATCAAGTAAAGGACGTCCCGGTCATTTTCCCTCTGGGGGCTCCGCAGGCGCCAGCTTAGGCGCTTCTTCAGAGGAGCATTGCTAAACTCCGGAAGGCCCATCCGAACAAGTCCGGCGGTGGGGCGTCCTCCATGTAAAACCATTCCAAGGCCGGTCTTGGATGCCTTCTTCGGGTTCCGGATAGATATCCGGTCGAAGCGATCGCCATAGTTCGGCTCCGCCCACTTGATATATTGACCCCTCATGAGAACGGGTACTAGGCAGAATAATCTCTTCCACAGCGCAAGATGAGCCTCAATGCCCAAGAACAGTTCGCAAAGGGCCACGAAGCCCGCGATGTGCAAAATGGAGGCAGCGCGAAGGTGGTGCAACTGGAGGCCAGAGAACTCCAAGAGCCCCGGAGAAATGGATGGATTGAAATCCGAGTCCTCTTACTAGATAAGAGATGAAGCATACCCCTCTCCTTTAGAGGGATCGGGGACACTCTCCGCTTGCTTTCCGCCCTTGTAGGTGGCAAGTCTGGCTCGAACCGAACCATGAAGGCCGGGGAAGAAATCCCTTGGTTTGGAGTATAACTAGCTCGCTATCGGGGTGAGCATCTCCCAATTTCCAGGTTGAGGGCTGGGAGCGCGAGAGGAGGAGCCGCGTCGACTATCCATGATGGAATGGGCTTTGGTCAGAGGCGCTCCGATTAAAGCTCGCGAAGAGGGGATGGTGTGACTCAGATCTAGATCCTCGCCCCTTTTATAGGCGGCTCGTTTGCGCAGCTAGGGGGGTAAGTGTAAAAATACCCTGGCTTTTCGCATTCATTCAAACACGTGGAAGATGGCCATTATTGGGCGTAGAAGCCAAGAAACGCAGCATTTATCAGAAACCGGACACTATTCGACAAGTATATGGAATTTGGAGAAGAACCCGCCTCGCAATGCCGAAGACAAACTACGCACCGGACTCATCGTCATTGAAGCCTGGTTCGGGGGCTACTGAGGGAGTCCCGGATTAGGGGGTGTCCGGATAGCCGAACTATCACCGTTGGCCGGACTCCTGGACTATGAAGATACAAGATTGAAGACTTCGTCCCGTGTCCGGATGGGACTTTCCTTGGCATGGAAGGCAAGCTTGTATCTGGATATGTAGATCTCCTACCATTGTAACCGACTACGTGTAACCCTAACCTATTCGGGTGTCTATATAAACCGGAGGGTTTTAGTCCATAGGACGAACAACAATCATACCATAGGCTAGCTTCTAGGGGTTAGCCTCCCTGATCTCGTGGTAGATCTACTCTTGTACTACCCGTATCATCAATATTAATCAAGCAGGAGTAGGGTATTACCTCCATCGAGAGGGCCCGAACCTGGGTAAAAACATCGTGTCCCCATAGGAGGCTGTATTGGCGAGATCCAAGGGTTCACAGCAGCCCAAAAGAAAAACCGCCTGGAAGTCCGAGGACCTTCAGTACCGTACCGAACCAGCAGCCTTCGCGCCAAGCGACCGCCCTTGTCCCTTTCCTTTTTCCATTCGGCCTACTTCATAGCTTTGTTCCGTCAGTCTAAGGCAAAGCTTAAGTGGTTTGCCTTGTCTCCTGTTACCATCCGCCTAGACGCACAGTTCGGGACCCCCTACCCGAGATCCGCCGGTTTTGACACCGACACCGCCCAAGGACGAGCTCGCCGCTTTGTCGAGCGGGTCCCTGAATTCGTCGGAAGTGGAGAGTACTTCACTTCCGGCCGCCTCCTCACCTCACGCTGCGGACGGTGCCGAGGAGGGGCCCCGAGGGGGGCTTGGTCAAGAGGAGGTGGCGCAGGAGGCGCCGCAAGGCAGCCTCCCGGACTCCAGGCGCGAGGGGAGCGAGACCCCGAGGGGCTCTAAGCCCGACCCTTGTCCGGACTCCATACCGGAACCTTCAGCGGTTCTGAAGTCTAGCAAGCGACCCCTTCGTAGGAAGGGTAAGACACAGGTGTCCTCCGTCCAACCGGAGGCACCGGATAGCTTATTGGAGGCGCTTAACAGCGCCTCCATCAAGGAGGAGCACCGCACTGTTATGAGTGTGGTGATCCAGAAGTTCAGATCCGCCAAGAGCGGGCTAAGCGAAGCTTGTACCAGCCTTCTAACAGGCTTTGAGGTAAGTTTAGAATATGTAAAAATATTACCGCAGAGCGGTAGCCCTCGATGCTTAGTTCGGTGTTGAGAAAGAAAAGGGACTAAGGATCTTAAAAGATATCTGTGCAGGAGTCTAACATAAGTATGTCAATATGGGAATGCAGGCTGCTGCATGCCGACCTCTGCCGCCTTGACTGCGGAGGTCAATGCATTGAAGCAGAGCCTCGAGTGGTCCGAGAACGAGCTCGGCCAAGCCAAGAAGCAGCTCGAGGACAAGGAAGGTAAGCAATACCTTATTAAAATAATACCTTATAGAAAGGATTTGGTTGCAAAAAATGACAGGAATAACGTGGGTATTGTAGGGGCCACGAACGAGGTGGTGACCCTGAAGGAAGCGGTGTCCGAGGCCGAAAGCAAAGCGGCCGTGGAACGCACCGAGCGAGAGAAGCAGGAGGAGCGGGTGGCGGAGGTGCGGCAAGAGCTCCAGGCTCTGTGGAAAAACACGAGAGTTTGGAGCGTAACTCGAAGACTCGAGAGTCCGATCTCGCCTCGGCTCTTGAGAGTGCCAAAGCCACTAAGGCCGAAGCCCAAAAAGCCCTCCAAGAAATTGAATCATTAAAGAAGATAGCGGCGGGTAAGGCATTCTTTATGCAAAGCAAGCATGTGAAAGTGAATTACCTATTACTTACCCGGTTCGAGCTCTCCAGGAGCATTCGCAGATCTGCCCCGTAGTGTGTCTGATGCTGCCGCGTTCTACCGTGCCAAGGAGGGGAGCTCGACGCAGAAGGTGTTCTGGTCTCAGTATGCTAAGGCCGAACGTCCGGTGCTGTCGGATTTCGGGCTCCGGCAGACCCTTGAGGTTCGAACACTGGGGTGCGCGCGGAGATCCAACCCTCCACCGTCTCGTACCTCGCCGAATTGCAGGGACCTAAACTACTAAATGGAACAACACAAGAGACACGAGATTTATACTAGTTCGGGCCACCGTTGTGGTGTAATACCCTACTCTAGTTTGTGGTGTGGTGGATTGCCTCTTGGGCTGATGAGGAAGCGATCTGAGGGAAGAACAGCCTCGCGAGTGCATTCTTGGTGGGTGTGATGAACTGCTAGGTGGTGTTCAGTTGCTCTAGCTACTGGTTCCTTGGTGAGGATCCGATCTCATACTGGGGAACCGATCGTCCTTCCTCTTTGAGTGTGGCTACTCCTATTTATAGGCGAAGGCCCTGGCCTCTTCCCAAATATTGAGCGGGAAGAGGCGCCAACAATTAGCCATTTGAAGGGAACAACGGGTACACATATCGACAAAAGTTGGTCCTCGCTTTGCCAAAGGCTCTGGTGATAGCGCCTGCTTGGGCTCCACGATGACTCCCTTCCAGCAGTTGGGGCTGGTCTTGGTCTTGTTGCACGAAGCGGATGCCTTTGCTTGATGCTCTACGCGCTTGCTCCCTTTGCACCAAAGAGGAAAGGAGGGCGCTGCTTGGGCTGGCGCCTGATCGCGCCTTGGTAAATCATGGCTTGCGTCATGGGCACCTCGCGAGGTACCCGCCTTGAACTCTCCGCCTCCTCATGAGCCAGCCTAACGAGGCCGTGCACGAGAAGCTCCTCGTCGTCCGCCCAGCAATCTCGCCCCCGCAAGGGTCTTGAGCTTGCGTTGATAAAGATGGGCGTCTGGGCCTCCTTGAGCCACGCTTCAGGCCCAGCGAGCAAGTTTAGGGACCCCGTTCCCGAAGCACGCCGAGTAGCCCGGGCCCACGCGCCACGAACAGCGGCGAGAGGCGAAAGGGCAAGTGCGAAGCGTCGTGGGCCCTAACAGCCTGCGGCCTTGGGCGCCGCGTGGCGGTTGATTGGACGCGTGCACACTTCTTCCCCACGATGCCTCGGTAACCACCCAGATTCAACAAGTCCCTGCATGCAGAGTTGGTCATGATGATCGGTGATCGTGGAGGCCGACGGTTGGCCTTTGCCGGCTATAAGTGCGGAACGGCGCGCGCCCTTCCAGTCTATCCTTCTGCTTCTCCTCTTCCTTGTCTCGTCTGTTGCCATGGCTCCGATCCGCCGGTTCTCCAAGGAAGAGAAGGGAAAGGCTCCTCAAGAGGATCTGACCTGCTCCCCAAAAAGCGGCTTGCTCTCGGTGCCAGGGCAGGAGGCGCTTCGCCGAGGCGCCCATGCCCTTGTGCGCAGGCGGCCGCCACCGTGGTTTCCTCTTCCCTTGTCTGGCGCAAATTGGTGGCCTGAAGGAGGCGGCGCCCGGGCGCCACGGCCCGGCGCCCGGCGCGCCGGCCGGAGTCACGAAGGTGTGCGTCTTCCCCGGAGTCCATGCGAGGGCTCCTGCCGGGAGTTCGTGCCCGGCGCGCGCGCCTCCTAAGTCTTGGATTCGTCTTCCTTCTTTCTTTGCCTCCATTGTCCGGCAGGGGGAGCCCTTGGGACTCTGGCTGCAAGCACGCCGGCTCTGCGGCACCCTCGCATGACCGGACAGAGGTTCTGATAGGTGCCCAGGCGAGGTCTTCATGACTCGAGGCTGGGGCGAGGTCGCCAGTCTGCGGGACGGGCGACCTCATGATCCACAGAGTGCGATGGTGTTTGATGGTGTCCTTCAAGGTCTTCGACGCGGAGGGTCGTCGGCTGGAGTGCTGCCCCGGGAGAGGCGGTCGGGGCCCTGCTGCAGTGAGACGGAGGCCGACCGACAACTCCCTTGGCAGCTTCTCAGGCAGCGAAGGCGCGGAGGATCCACCGACTCCGCCGAGCTCTTCGCCGCGCCGGAGGCGGCGGCGACAGCTCTGAGCCCCGAGCCTGCGCCGCTCCCGGGCAGAGGCGGGCTCGTCGAGTCGTCGCCGCCCTGATCTGGATGGGGTTGGCTCCGGACCGGGTGGCCCATTGATGATGGCGGTGTCGTGGTGGTCCCTGTAGATGGGACCCCTTAGGATTCGCGTCTTTTGTTCCGCGAGGAGCCAAGAATGTACCCAGCGGGGGCTTGTAAGATGTTCAGTAACCGTTTGTCAATATGATCCTTATTGTGAGGCGGTGCGAGATGCTCATTCCGTTCTAGCTCAGTTTCTTCCTTCCGGACCTCGTGAGGCTTGATGCTCTGCCGACGGGTCCCAGTCCCAAAGCGGCTTCGGCCGTCTGGTATGACAGGTCGCGATGCGTGGTCAAGGCAGGAGGTGAGCGGCCGAGGTCGATAGAGCCTCACGAGTCGCGATGCTCAGGGGGCCCCCCTTGGCTCTCAAGCAGCCATCATTTGGTGAGAAAGGAGAGCAACGTTGCTAAGACGGGGTGGCATTGAGTGTGGGGATGGTGTTGCGATGACTAGTGTGTCCGGAGGGTGACTTATCTCGAGGGTCAGGACAATGCTTCCTGGTGCGGCGCTAGGTCCGTGCCTTGGCCGGCTAGAGACTGCGTGGCGAGGTCGTTTCGTGCTCCTTGAAGGGACCCTGCAGGTTCACCACAAAAGGAACAAGAGCTCGCCGTGGCGATCATTAGCCCTGCCGTTAGTTGCTTTGGAGAGGCGCGAGAGGCCTCGCGAGGTGTGTTGGGGCACCCGTGAGCCAGCGCGGGACTCACGAGGCCCTACCTCAAGGCGGGTTGCGCCTGGCTCTGGGCCTTATCTTCAAGTGTGTTCCTGCAAATTTGGCGGATGCGGTGCTCTCGTCTTGGTCCGGCTCTCGGGCTGGTCTCGGCCATCGTTGGCAAGCCAGTCGCGATGCCATGGACAAGACCAGAGGGTGAGGGCGGAGAGCGGTAGGAGCCCTGAGTCGCGATGCTCAGGCACCCCCTTTACGCGCAAGCTAGGTTAGATGACGCAACTCTCGTCCTCGGTCCCGCTCTCGGGCTGGTCTCAGCCGTCGCTGGCAAGCCAGGTCGCGATGCCATGGACAAGACGAGAGGGTGAGGGCCGGAGAGCTGGTAGGAGCCCTGAGTCGCGATGCTCAGGCACCCCCCTTTAACGTGCAAGATTCCGCCACCCAGGAAAAGGCTCCAAATAACAAGCATGGTGGAGCGAGAGCATAATCCTAAGGAAAATGCAAGAAGGATACATGCCGCTAGGACAGGCCCGAGCGGCTTGGGGGATGATGCAGCCGGCGCCCCCAACGGGATAAGCTAATGACATGAAATAAAAGGGATACATGCCGCAGGGACGGACCCACGCAGTCTGGGAATAATGCAGCCCTGAAGGCGCTCCCAGCCTGAAACGAAACTTAAAGATGTCACCTAGTGATGTTGGGGACGAAGGGGTGTTGATGTAGCAGACTCGATGGGCTGCGGGAGCCGATCATCACGAGCCCCCGGGCCCTGGGGCCTCGGGAGGCTCCGGAGGCTCCTCGTGGGCCATCTCCATCTCCGCCAGGGCTGCGGCGTGCCTGACCTCTTGAACCTCCAGGATGGTCCTCATGAGACGCTGGTGCGCAGCAGCCGCGTTTGGCAGGCCATAAGGCATGCGTACGTAGCTGTGGGGTGGACCCTCGCAACGTCCCACTCGCGAGGGCCAGAGGCGCTCTTGAGATGCGGCTCGGTTGAGCCCTAGTATGTCGATGCAGACGCGCAGCCCACCATCCTCGCCTGGATGGGGGGCCACAGCGAGTAGTGGCGGCTGCCCCTCATGACCCTTGACTCTGTAGCTCTCGAATGGCCTTGCAGCGAACTCTTGAGGTTCTGCCCTCCTGGTCTTGCTCCCGCTTGCGGAAGCGTGCTTGAAACACGCCTCACGTGGTGCCCAAGCGCCTCCCTCGAGACCTTGGCGAGGTCGGCGGCCCTCGAG
>JAHIAM010005343.1:0-50352 GCA_021605205.1 Aegilops longissima
AGAAGAATCAAATATTATTCATAGATAATCTGGATCATAAACCCACAATTCATCGGTCTCAACAAACACACGCAAAAAGAAGATTACATCGAATAGATCTCCACGAGAGAGGGGAGAACATTGTATTGAGACCCAAAAGAGAGAAGAAGCCATCTAGCTACTAGCTATGGACCCGAAGGTCTAAAGTAAACTACTCACACTTCATCGGAGGGCAATGGTGTTGATGTAGAAGCCCTCCGTGGTGGATGCCCCTCCGGTGGAGCTCGGAACAGGCCCCAAGATGGGATCTCGTGGATCTGAGGAAGTTCGGCGGTGGAATTAGGTTTTGGCTCCTGTTACGATCGTTTGAAGTGCGTGGGTATATATAGGAGGAAGGAGTATGTTGTTGGAACAACGGGGGCCTGAGGCAGGCGCGCATACAGAAGCGCCCCACCTCGTGACCGCCTCTTCGTTCCTTGGGTAGGGTCCAAGTCTCTGGATCACGTTCGGTGAGAAAATCACGTTTCGAAGGTTTCATTCCGTTTGGACTCGGTTGATATTGTTTCTTGAAACCACTGAAATAGGCAAAAACAACAATTACAGGCTGGGCCTCCGGTTAATAGGTTAGTCCCAAAATAATATAAAAGTGGAAAATAAAGCCCAATATAGTCCAGAATAGTAGATAAAGTAGCATGGAGCAATCAAAATTATAGATACGTTGGAGACATATCGAGGCATCCCAAGCTTAATTCCTGCTCGTCCTCGGTAGGTAAATGATAAAAGAGAATTTTTGATGCGGGTGATACTTGGCATAATTTCAATGTAAATCTTCTTAATTTTGGTATGAATATTCAGATCGAAAGATTCAAGACAAAAGTTTATATTGACATAAAAATAATAATACTTCAAGCATACTAACTAAGCAATTATGTCTTCTCAAAATAACATGGCCAAAGAAAGTTATCCTACAAAATCATATAGTCGGCTATGCTCCATCTTCCCCACAAAATATTTAAATCATGCACAACCCGATGACAAGCCAATCAATTGTTTCATACTTTAACATTTTCAAAACTTTTTCAATCTTCACATAATACATGGCGTGAGCCATGGATATAGCACTATATGTGGAATAGAATGGTGGTTTGGAGAAGACAAAAGGAAGATAGTCTCACATCAACTAGGCATATCAGCGGGCTATGGAGATGCCCATCAATAGATATCAATGTGAGTGAGTAGGGATTGCCATGCAACGGATGCACTAGAGCTATAAGTATATGAAAGCTCATCAAAATAAACTAAGTGGGTGTGCATCCAAAACTTGCTCACGAAGACCTAGGGCATTTTAGGAAGCCCATCATTGGAATATACAAGCCAAGTACTATAATGAAAAATTCCCACTAGTATATGAAAGTGACAAAATGAGAGACTCTCTATCATGAAGATCATGATGCTACTTTGAAGCAAAAGTGTGGTAAAAGGATAGTAACATTGTCCCTTCTCTCTTTTTATCTCATTTTTTTTATTGGGCCTTTTCTCTTTTTTATGGCCTCTTTTTTTTCTTTCATTTTTCTCTTTTTTTTATTTTTCGTCCGGAGTCTCATCCCGACTTGTGGGGGAATCATAGTCTCCATCATCCTTTCCTCACTTGGGACAATGCTCTAATAATGATGATCATCACACTTTTATTTTCTTACAACTCAACAATTACAACTCGATTCTTAGAACAAAGTATGACTCTATATGAATGCCTCGCGGTGTGCAGGATATGCAATGAACCAAGAGTGACATGTATGAAAGAATTATGAATGGTGGCTTTGCCACAAATACTATGTCAACTACATGATCATGCTAGCAATATGACAATGATGGAGCGTGTCATGATAAACGGAACGGTGGAAATTTGCATGGCAATATATCTCGGAATGGCTATGGAAATGCCATGATAGGTAGGTATGGTGGCTGTTTTGAGGAAAATATATGGTGGGTGTATGATACCGGCGAAAAGTGTGCGGTATTAGAGAGGCTAGCAATGGTGGAAGGATGGGAAAAAGTGAGTATAATCCATGGACTCAACATTAGTCATAAAGAACTCATATACTTATTGCAAAAATCTAGAAGTTATCAAAGCAAAGTATTACGCGCATGCTCCTAGGGGGATAGATTGGTAGGAAAATACCATCGCTCGTCCCCGACCGCCACTCATAAGGAAGACAATCAATAAATAAATCATGCTCCGAGTTCATCACATAACGGTTCACCATACGTGCATGCTACGGGAATCACAAACTTCAACACAAGTATTCTTTGAATTCACAACTAATGAACTAGGATGACTCTAATATCACCATCTTCATATCTCAAAACAATTATCAAGCATCAAACTTTTCTTAGTATTCAACGCACTCAAAAGAAAGTTTCACATATCATGAATACCAAGTATATTAACATTAAGCAAATTACCATGCTATTAACGACTCTCAAAATAATCTAAGTGAAGCATGAGAGATCAATAGTTTCTTTAAAACAAATCCACCACCGTGCTCTAAAAGATCTAAGTGAAGCACTAGAGCAAAAATTATCACGCTCAAAAGATATAAGTGAAGCACTATGAGCAAAATTATCAAGCTCAAAAGATATAAGTGAAGCACATAGAGTATTCTATCAAATTCCAATTTATGTATGGCTCTCTAAAAAAGGTGTGTACAGCAAGGATGATTGTGGTAAAGTAACAAGCAAAGATACAAATAATACAAGACGCTCCAAGCAAAACACATATCATGTTGGTGAATAAAAATATAGCTCCAAGTAAATTACCGATGGAAGTAGACGAAAGAGGGGATGCCTTCCGGGGCATCCCCAAGCTTTGACTTTTTGGTGTCCTTGGATTATCTTGGGGGTGCCATGGGAATCCCCAAGCTTAGTCTCTTGCCACTCCTTGTTCCATAATCCATCAAAAGAATTTACCCAAAACTTGAAAACTTAACAACACAAAACTCAATAGAAATCTAGTGAGCTCCGTTAGAGAAAGAAAACAAAAGACTACTTTAAGGTACTGTAATGAACTCATTCTTTATTTATATTGGTGTTAAACCTACTTTATTCCAACTTCTCTATGGATTATAAACTATTTTACTAGCCATAGATTCATCAAAATAAGCAAACAACACACGAAAAACAGAATCTGTCAAAAACAGAACAGTCTGTAGTAATCTGTAACTAACGCAAACTTCTGGAACTCCAAAACATCTACCAAAATTAGACAACCTAGAAAAAAAATTTATTGATCAGAAGCAATTGGAATCAGTATTTTATCACGTTCTGGTGATTTTTAATAATTCGGGCACTGAGCGCAAAGTTTCTGGAAATTACAGCAAGATCAAATAACTATCATCCAAGAAGATCCAATAGGTCTAGCTTGGCACAAACACTAATTAAAACATAAAACCACATCTAAACAGAGGCTAGATGGATTATTTATTCCTAAACATAAACACAAACAAAAAAACATAAAGAAATTTGGGTTGCCTCCCAACAAGCGCTATCGTTTAACGCCCCTAGCTAGGCATAAAAGCAAGGATAGATCTAGGTATTGCCATCTTTGGTAGGCAATCCATAAGTGGCTCTCATGATAGATTCATATGGTAATTTTATTTTCATTCTAGGAAAGTGTTCCATGCCTTTCTTTAATGGAAATTGGAATCTAATATTCCCTTCCTTCATATCAATAATTGCACCAATCGTTCTAAGGAAAGGTTTACCAAGAATTATGGGACATGAAGGATTGCAATCTATATCAAGAACGATAAAATCTACGGGCACATAATTCCTATTTGCAACAATAAGAACATCATTAATTCTTCCATAGGCTTTTTAATAGTGGAATCCGGAAGATGCAAGTTTAGAGAAGCGATCACCAAAGTCACGAAATCTAGCAAATCACACAAAGTTTTGGGAATAGTGGAAACACTAGCACCCAAATCACACAAGGCATGAAACTCATAATTTTAATTCTAATTTTAATAGTTGGTTCCCACTCATCATAGAGCTTTCTAGAGATAGAGACCTTGTCGGGGTTATCAACAAGGTAAGCCGCCAAGTCGTGGCCTTGCTGATTTGTTGTTGGGTACTAGTAGAATGCATCTCCTCCTCGGCGGAAAAGTTGGACATCGTGCTTGACTCAGGGCGTTATCTCCCTGCCTCCGGTGTAGGATATCTCACGGTGGCGTCGAGAAAAGCGCCCGTACAAGTATTATTATGTATCCTCAGATTCCTCGGGGACGTGAGGAGGTACCGTACAGTACGTGCCTACGCCAAGTGCTGGTGGTGTCGCCTGATGGCTTGTTGTCGCTGGAGCTCGAGCAGGAGAAGACTATGGTGCAGAGAAGCGTGCATCCGTGCACAAGCCGAGGAGGAGGAGCAGACTATGGTGCGATCCGTGGCAGACTTCCGCATATACCAGCATAGACCAATCGGGTACAAAACGAGAAGAAGGTCATGTGTGATGTAAGCGGCGCACTAGATCACGGAATCTGAAGCAAGCATGTAGTAGTATATATTTCGACAAATGGTGAATTTTATTGGCTTAAAATAAAATAGATTATCAGAGGATACAAATTCAAAGGCATACCCTCCTCAGCGAAATAGAGCTTTCTAGGGATGAGACCTTCAACTCAAGTTTTTCTTCATAAGATTGCATTAAGGCATCAACAATGTGTTGGTAATGGCCTTATTTTGACTATAAGCATGAGGAGAATTTAGCACGGATTGCAACAAGGAAATACAATCAATTAAAGAGCAATTTTCATAATTATATTCCTTGAGATCCAATATAGTGGGTTTAGCAACATCTAGGTTTTACTTCTTTCAATCCACTTTTATCAATTTCATCATCATGATCTAAAACTCAATTCTTAGAAGCGCCTTCTAGGTAAAGGAAGATTATATTTAGTTTCATCAAGATTCATATTGCAAAACAAAAGATTTAATGGGGCACACATCAATAACCTTTAGATCTTCATCTTGATTTTTGTGAGAATTGGAAGAACACGCTTTAATAAAGGCATCTTTGGAAGCACGCATCCTAGCCGTTCTTTCTTTGCACTCATCAATGGAAATTCTCATAGCTTTCAGAGACTCATTGATATCATACTTAGGAGGAATAGATCTAAGCTTTAAAGAATCAACATCAGAGAAATTCTATCAGCGTTCTAGCCAAATCATCAACTTTAAGCAATTTCTCTTTAAGCAAAGCATTAAAATTCTTTTGTGAATTCATAAACTCTTTAACACTACTCTCAAATACAGAGGGCATCTTAGTAAAATTTCCATAAGAGTTGTTGTAGGAATTTCCATAATTATTAGAAGGATTAGTAGGATAAGGCCTAGGTTAAAATTCCCTCTATCTGCGTTGTTACCAAAATTATTCCTACCAACAAAATTCACATCCATAGATTCATTATTATTCTCAATCAAAGTAGACAAAGGCATATCATTACGATCGGAAGAAACACTCTTAGTAGCAAATAATTTCATAAGTTCATCCATCTTTCCCTCAAAACATTAATTTCTTCTATCGCATGCACTTTTTATTTGTAGATCTTCGGTATGCCATTGAGAACAATTAACCATAATATTATCTAGAAGTTTAGTAGCATCTCCTAGAGTGATTTCTATAAAAGTGCCTCCATGGCCGAATCTAAAAGATTTCTAGAAGCAAAATTCAATCCGGCATAAAAGTTTTGTATAATCATCCACAAGTTCAAACCATGAGTAGGACAATTACGTATCACTAATTTCATTCTCTCCCAAGCTTGTGCAACATGTTCATGATCAAGTTGCTTAAAATTCATAATATCGTTTCTAAGAGATAATTTTAGCGGGAGGAAAATACTTAGAGATAAAACATCTTTGCACTTGTTCCAAGAATCAATACTATTTTTGAGAGATGAAAACCACGCTTTAGCACGATCTCTAAGCGAAAAAGAAATAGCTTCAACTTAACGACATCATTATCGACATCTTTTTCTTTTGCATATCACACAAATCAACGAAGCTATTCGGATGAGTAGCGGCATCTTCACTAGGAAGGCGGTGAATTGATCTTTCATAACAAGATTCAACAAAGCGTTATTGATTTCACAAGATTCGATATTGGCAAGAGGAAGCAATCGAAGTGCTAAGGAAATCATTATTATTGGTATTGGTGAAGTCACACAATTTGGTAGTACCTTGAGCCATCGCGACAAACAAGCAATCAACACGAGCAAACAAAAAGCAAGCGAGAAAAAGCACGGGAAAAGAGGAGGAGATTGGGAAGAGAGAGAATAAAAGCGGCAAGGGTGAAGTGGGGAGAGGAAAATGAGAGGCAAATGGCAAATAATGTAATCACGGAGATAGGGATTGTGATGGGTACTTGGTATGGTGCTTGACTTGCTCTTGCGTGAGCCTCCCGACAACAGCGCCAGAAATTCTTCTTGCTACCTCTTGAGCACTGCGTTGGATTTCCCGAAGAGGAGAGGATGATGCAGCAAAGTGGCGTAAGTATTTCCCTCAGTTTTTGAGAACCAAGGTATCAATCCAGATGGGAGGCCACGCACAAGTCCCTCGTACCTACACAAAGCGATAGCTCCTGCAACCAGCGAGATTAGGGGTTGTCAATCCCTTCACGGTCACTTATAAGAGTGAGATCTGATAGAGATGATAAATAATATTTTGGTATTTTTGGTATAGAGATGCAAAGTGAAAAGTAAAAGGCAAAGTAAAAACAAAGCAAGTATTAAAGTGATGGAGATTGATATGATGAGAATAGACCGGGGCCATAGGTTTCACTAGTGGCTTCTCTCAAGAGCATAAGTATTCTCTGATGGGTGAACAAATTACTGTTGAGCAATTGCGAGAATTGAGCATAGTTATGAGTATATCTAGGTATGATCATGTATATAGGCATCACGTCCAGAGACAAGTAGACGAAGCGATTCTGCATCTACTACTATTACTCCACTCATCAACGCTATCGGCATGCATCTAGAGTATTAAGTTAAAAAGCGAGTGCGCATTAAGCAAGATGGCATGATGTAGAGGAATAAATTCATGCAATATGATAAATACCCCATCTTGTTATCCTCGATGACAACAATACAATCGTGCCTTGCAACCCTTTACATCCTTTGGGTAAGGACACATGCAAGATTGAACCCAAAGCTAAACACTTCTCCCATTGCAAGAACTACCAATCTAGTTGGCCAAACCAAGCGGATAATTGAAGAGACTTGCAAAGATAACTCAATCATACATAAAAGAATTCAGACAAAAAGAATTAGAGAAGAATCAAATATTATTCATAGATAATCGGATCATAAACCCACAATTCATGGTCTCAACAAACACACACAAAAGAAGATTACATCGAATAGATCTCCACGAGAGAGGGGTGAACATTGTATTGAGATCCAAAAAGAGAAAAAGCCATCTAGCTAGTAGCTATGGACGAAGGTATGAAGTAAACTACTCACACTTCATCGGAGGGCTATGGTGATGATGTAGAAGCCCTCCATGGTGGATGCCCCCTCCGTGAACTAAGAACAGGCCCCAAGATGGGATCTCGTGGATCTGAGGAAGTTGTGGCGGTGGAATTAGGTTTTGGCTCTGTTACGATCGTTTTGGTACATAGGTATATATAGGAGGAAGGAGTATGTCGATTGGAGCAACAAGGGGCCCACGAGGCGAGGGCATACAGGCGCCCCACCTCGTGACCACCTCTTCGTTCCTTGGGGTAGGGTCCAAGTCCCCTGGATCACGTTCGGTTAGAAAATCACGTTTCCGAAGGTTTCATTCCGTTTGGACTCCGTTTGATATTATGTTTCTTCAAAACACTGAAATAGGCAAAAAAAACAGCAATTACATTTGGGCCTCCGGTTAATAGGTTAGTCCCAAAAATAATATAAAAGTGGAAAATAAAGCCCAATATAGTCCAAAACAGTAGATAAAGTAGCATGGAGCAATCAAAAATTATAGATACGTTGGAGACATATCAGTGGCCCGCCGTGAGGTCGAAAGAGTGGGGAAAGGCTTCGATGGGTGACCTAGATAGACAATCTGTGTGAGAGAGTATAGAGTGTGTCGATCGAGGTCCGAATAGGTAGATATATCATTTGTGTGTGAAAAGCGAGGTTAAGCGAGACTCAAATAAAGAGGCGAGATTGACGAGTGTGGCCCGTCGTCTTGGAAGAAAGAGTGAGGCAGTCTCGAGGGTGACCTAAATAGACAACGTCGTCGCGTTCATACGAGAGGTTGAGGCTAGATAGGCAATGCATGTATTTAAGCGAGAGGTGAGAGGGAGAGAGAGAGAGAGCTTGGCATGGGGTGCAATGGCGGTGTGTGTGGTAAATACATTTAAATATGAGTGGAAAAAAGGGGGTTGTGTAGTCGAGAGAGTTAGAATCGAAACATGGAGAGAAAGAATGGATGTGTGTTGGAAACCGATAGCTTACTAAGGTGGTTAGGAGAGGAAGATTGACCCGTCTGAGGAAGTATGTAGTGTGTGTGTGCGGGGGGCTAAAACAACATTTGAATGTAGATAGTCGAGACTTAAGATCGATGTTGAAAGTGCGTTATATCAACTAGAGGGAGGGTGAATAGGCGATTTTATGAAATCTTCAACGAGGAATTTGCTGGTGAGGAAATTCCTAAGCGAAAAACTACTTGTGGAATAAGTACTTAGAAGTAAGCATAACAGAATACATGCATGGTCATCATGATGAAATGAAGACAATCACAGTCTGAAAAGCGTAATCACAGGATAACACAAGATGAAGACAAAGCGGTGAAGAAATAGGGCGGGAAATTGATAAAGTCTTCACTCAAAGTCTTCAAACACAGATATGAACAAACACTCAACACGATAATGAGGAAATGAAAGTGTTGAGGAAATAGAACCTGATAAGGTTGGTGAAGATAATGATTTGGTAGACCAGGTTCAACTGCTTTGTCTCGGTTATGCGTCTGGTTGGGCGGTGAGTATTTAAACTCGAGGAGACACAGTCCGGACACCCGTCGTGAAACACGCAGCTCGGGACACCAAGTCCTCACCGTATTCTCCTTGAACTAAGGTCACGAGACCTCGTCCAATCACTCGTGGTAAGTCTTGAGCGACTTCCAAACCTTCCGAGACTTGGTCACTCGGCGATCCACAATTCCTCTTGGATGCTCTAGACCATGGCGCCTAACCGTCTGGAAGAAGCACAGTCTTCAAAGGTAACAAGCGCCGGATCCACGCAGGATCAATCTCTTGATGATGCTCAATCACTTTGGGTTTATAGAGTGTTGGGTTTGGGTTTTCCTCACTCGATGATTTTCGCTCAAAGTCCTCGGAGGATGGGTTGCTCTCAAATGACAAGTGTCAAGTTCTCTGGAGCAGCCAACCAGCTAGTGGTTGTAGGGGAGGCTATTTATAGCCTAGGAGCAACCCGACATGATAAGACATAAATGCCCTTCAATGATATGACCGTTAGGTAGATAAGATATTTTGGGACAGGTGGCGCATCCGACAGCAGTGGAATTTGACTCTCAAATTCCTCGGGGCTATCATGTTCCTCCTTTGTGTAGGCAATCCGCCTTTGGGAATTCCTAACTCCTCGGTCGAACAAATTCCTCGGCGACGGAAGAACTTCGTCTACATCCTTTGAAGAAATTGACTGAACTGTATGAGATTTCAAAGGCTTCACTCAAAGGATTGGTAGGTGTAGGATTTTGAGTTGAGCATCACATGGAAATTTTCCTTAGTATTTCCTCGACCCCTTTAACGATGCGGTGTTTCCTATGACTCAAGAAATAATAAGCGAAACTATGAAAACAAAAGTCTTCACGCTTCATGTTCCTCAAATGAATACCAAGTCTTCAAGGTCACACCAATTTCTTCACTTTCAAAGTCTTGAAAGTCTTGAGAATACCAAAGTCTTGATCGAAGAACTTCATTTTGAAGAAGTGACTTTCTCTATAAATATCAAACTCCTCATAGACTTATAGAACTGTGTACACTCATAAACACATTAGTCCCTTAACCTATAAGTCTTCAATACACCAAAATCACTAAGGGGCACTAGATGCACTTACAATCTCCCCCTTTTTGGTGATTGATGACAATATAGGTTAAGTTTTCAACGGGGATAAATATATGAAGTGTAATTACTGATATTGAGAATTTGATTGCAAGATATAGAAAACTCCCCACGAAGATGTGCATAGTGAGGAATTTGCTTTTGAGGCATTGCACATTTGAATAGTTGAATCATGGAGATCTCCCCTATATCTTGAAATGCATGATGAAATATGGCGGTGATGTAATTCAGCATCGTGTATTAACATATAACGAAGAATAAGCATGCAAAGGAACACATCAAAAGTATCGAGCACCATCGGGTTTAAGATTACAACTCGATCAATAAAAGTTTCGGAAGAGCGAGAGTTGTAACTTAGCAAATAACGCCCATATAGTAGACCGGCTTGAAGACTAACTCAAATGTCTCCCCTTTGTCATGAATGACCAAAAGGATCGGCGAGGACTAACGCCCTTAAGAATATCAAGTTGATGGAGGAGGCGTCGGCGTTGTTAAGTCGGTTGTCGTAGTAGGAGCTGCCATGGCGTCGTCAAGTCTTCATTTTCATCGATTGTGTAGCGATGAAGAATAGGAGCTAGCCACCAAGGAAGGAACCTTGACCTTCTTGAATTTCTTGGTGGAGAGTGCAGACCAGTCAAATTCTTCCTTGAGACCCATGTTCTTGAGATCTTCTGTTGTAGAGATGAGATAGAACAGCCGAGTGCAGTTGAAGGTTTCATGGAGGTAGTATTGGTTTTCTTCCTTTGCATTGTGTGTTGAGGTCATGTTGTGAAGAATTGAACCAAGCGGACGCTTAACCCATTTATGATTGCGATCAACCTTCGATGAAGCGAGGAGTAACTCATGATCGATCATCACCACAGGTCTTTGTGGCTTGAGGATTTTGCTTGGCTGAGGTATTGGCGGCGAGAGTCATGTGGCGAGTCATCATTGGTGGAGTAGGATGCAGCCTTGCGAAATTGACCATCAATGGGCGAATGCCATCATCTATCGAGCGATTGCCTTGCCTTTGTCATCAAGCGAGGAAAATGTCCGTTTGAGGACTTCAATTGGAAGCAAGTAGCTGCGGTGGTTGAGTGTCGCCTTGTAATTGAGTGAAGACCTTGTCTGATGAACCTCATAATCCATGGTGCATAAGGCTTCAACTCAAAAGGTGACATAGCAATGTTTGCGAGTCCTCATGAAGAAATCATGGAAGTTGGCGAAGCGCCATGAATGATATTGAAAAGCATATTCTTCATGATGCCAGCGACTTCTTCATCATTTGGTCGTGGCCTTTGATAGGACTCATTGTCTTCGTCGAATCACGATAGACAGTCCGAGGCACATATAGTAATTCCTTGACAAAGAATTTGGTTGAGGTGCACTCACGGCTTCAAAGGCTTCATCGGCACTTGCATGTAATGATTTGAAAGCTTCGAGTTCGTTGTAGATGCAATGAGCACCATCTAGGGGAGGGCCGAGTGGGAGGGCACGAAGCAATTGATTCTTTGGTGCCTTGTAGTGAGTATTTTCCGTCATCGATCCGAGTACCCATGAGTTCACATCTTGAGAATCTCGGTGATGTGCAGCGTCGCATAGAATTGAAGAATGAGTTCGCATTCCAATCCACAGATGTCGATGTCAGAAATTCAGCAATCAACATCGTGAAGAACAACGAGGGCTGGCTCGAAGCTGGCGGAGATTCCATGTCCACGTGAGGAATATGTGCATGATCGAAGACTTTGTCTTTGTTGAATATACCGAGAGGAATAGAAGTTAGCTTGACTAGCAGTCGAAGCGCCTCTTCCTTATGCGGCGAGGTCATATGGGTTGTAGTCGATGAAGAATACATGCTGCTTGAAGAAATCTTGAGCCTTGAACTTTTAGCCGTTGAGAATGGATTCTTTGGCTTTGGCGATGGAGTGTCGTTGAGTTGCATCACTACCTCATGAATCGCAATCTCAGGTTCTTGGCTGAGGATTTTACGGTTCCTCTTCATATGCGATCTGCGTGTTCATAGGATCGGTGACAACAGGTTCTTGACACTAGTGGCTGGAATTTCTTCATGCGGACAAGGTGGGATGAGTTTCTTGAGCCCATTTGAACCGTTGGTGCGAGGGGCTGAGAATTTGTTGGATTGGGGTGAAGAGTGGAGAATTGGGGTCTTGACTTTCCCAAAGTAATCATTCATCACAGGCGTGGTGCATCCAATATCCACGTCTCCGTCTTCAATTTCCTCAACACTGACCTCTTGGTGTGAAGCTGAGGCATAAGCGAGAAATGATTGGTGTTGAAGGATTGCATCCACTTCAATTTCTTCATCAATCTGCTCGTGAAGCGGTGAATGATTTTCTTCATCGAGATCCGCTTGGGATCTCATATTCTTCACCAAAAGGAACAAGGTCCTTTGATGGCATGGAGAAATCGGAACAACATCAATGGGATTTTCAAATGAGCTGGTCATTGGTTTCATCTTCTTGGGGCGAAGAATTTGGCCTTGTGATGCTTTCCTTTTCTTCACTTGCAGCTCGCTCTGCAGCCTTAGTCTTCTTCATCGATGTAGATGGAAGGATTGGAGTTAGTGTAGGTAGCGGGAGGAGATGAGGAATCTGGTTGAATTTCCTCGGTATGGCGATCTGATTGCCCTAACTTCTTCAGTTTCTTGAGGCGCACCGCTAGTGGGTGCCAGCAATTTCTTCGGTGGTGGAATGGAGTCATCAGCCCTAGAACTAGCATTGTCTTGACGGCTGAAAATCATCAGTGATCTTGGCATGTTCTCGACCTAAGGAATTTCTTGTTGCGGTTGGGCTGCAACATTTGTGAACTTCTTTGTCAGTTGACAAATCTGACTTTGGCTCCTGCCAATCGGCATAAGTAGGCATCAAAGTTATCCTGAGGGCTTTGATTTGAGGCGGATCTTGAGGAGTTCCTCGGTTGTCATTACGACAGCGTTTTCCTCGAGAACTTCTCTTTCTGGTGAGCCTTCTTGATCTGCCTTGCCTTCTCAAATTTCCATTTTCTTGAGAGATGATATGGGTTGACATGTGACTTTCTTGAGTCAAATGAAAATCAGGCATAGGTGTCTCTGGATCCTTGTGCTATAGATCAATGTATTCAAGGATGCCGTTGGATCCAAAAGCGATGCACGAGGTGTGCCTTTGGCTCTAAGCCCTTTCTTGTCGGTCTCGATGATTTCGCAAGTTCATCATCATCGGCTTCATCATCGGATGGCACTTGGAAGGCAACCTATTTCTTCTTGGACTTGGCGAGGACCAAATCGAGTTGCTTTTTCTTCAGCGAGTGGGGCTGATGAAGAATTTGGTGCTGGTGAGAACTTCTTTGAGACACGAGAGGCAATAGAGATGCTGCGATCCTTTGACCGTGGCTAGATGCACATGTCTTTGAGGACTTTGGAGGAGCTGCTAAGGACTTTGGAGGAGGAGGCGCGATTTGGGAGGAGCAGGTGCAGCATGAGGAGGCTGAGCGTGAGGGCATTGAAGATTACGTGAGGGGCATTCTTGAGGATTTTGGCCGTGAGGAGCCTTTGTTGGTGAAACACACGGCTTGTCTTGGCTTCTTTGCCATTGATTTTACTGGGCTGAGCAGGGGCCTCGATGGCAGACAACGATGTGAGTCTTCATTGAATTTCCTCACTGCTTCTTTGGCTTGTCTCGCCAACTTGGCTTGGCGCTTGGCCCATTCTTGGAAAGTCCTCACCAGCTTGATCTTTGGTGGGGTCGACTTCTTGGCAGTGCCAATGGAGCTCTTGGGCATGGAGGATTCAGTCTGAATTTCTTCATGTACTTTGGAATGTGTGCTGTACTCCCTCCATTCCTGCCCATCTCCTTTCAATCCTCTGAATCGCACCTTGCGCTGATTTTTTATTTTCCTTGCCAAACTTGGCTTCATCAGTGTGAAATAGTCAGCATAGATGTCCTCGGGTATCTCGAAAGCGATAATGACCTCGGGCCTCTTTCCTCCTTTTGTGGCTTCTTTCCATACGCCATATTCTTGGTGAGAATTTGAACAATCGAATTCTCTGAAGAAGTATGCAACTTTTCTTGAGAGCAGCGCAAATGAGTTAAGTTGATGAGAACCTAGTGATTGACGGACATGAGTACTGTGAGCAGTATAGTTGCGAGGAATTTGGAGAGGTCATATCGCGTTCTCGGAAGGTTTTCAAAAAGGAACTAGTTTGAGGAATTTGACGGAGGGCCTTGAAGAATTTCACTAGCGATCTTTGTCTTAGGTTCGAGTTGTATAGATCGAGGATCCACACAATTGAGGAATCTTGAAGAAAAATCATTGCTTAGAAAGCGAATCAAACGTATTTCGTTTGAGGTGTTCATATGTGTGAAGATTTGAAGAATAAACACCTTTGAAGATTTTCAGGAAGGTTTGAGAATCAAAGCGAGTAATAAAAGTAACTTTTAATTACCCGGCGAAGAACACGACGAGGCGAAGTGTAGATTAGAAGTTAAATCGATTCAGATCTCCCATGCCCTAACTTCGGCGGAGGAAGACAGCTACGGTGGCGAGTGAAGATTTCATGATCGGTGCAAATCTGACAGCGATGAGGTTGAAGCGGTGAAGCTCTTCCTCACCGTGACGATGGAGTAGCGGCGCGCTAGGGTTTGAAGCTCGGCGAGAGAGAAGCGGTCGGTGAGTAAAGGAAGTGAGGAAGGGAGAGGGTATATATATACGGTGAAAAACTATTACTTAGAAGATTTTGGATGAGCGTGCCTGACCCTTCTCATTAAACGACATGTGTCACCCACATCTTGAAAAGTGGAGATCGTGTTAGATCGTGGGTGAATAGATAAGTCTATCGTGGGAAGCGGAGCAGTTTGGCGTGACCAAGCGAAAATTTGGATAAGATAAGTTAAAAGTTCGTTCGCAATTTCTTGGTGACAAGGACACAGTGAAGATTTTGAGCGAGTTTCAAACAAAGCACATGAAGAATTTGTGAATAGATTGGGTTGAGTACAGCATAGAGGGAAGGGTCGATCACATTCACTTAGCAGAAAATGCAACGAAAATTAGCCATAAGTGAATGTTGTAGAGGACATAAACCATATATATATATATATATATATATATATATATATATATATATATATATATATATATATATATATATATATATATATATATATATATAAATATATAAATATATATAATATAGGGATATAAAATTTTTACTAAACTTAGCTTAATATGTGATTAGATATTGATTAGGTTAATTTGGGATTAGGTGGAAGTGGTAGACAGGTATGCTTTTTATCTTGAATAGTATTTACTATTCACTAGGTAGGGCACTATTCACAATAGTGCTCACTAATGAATACACTATTTGAAATAGTATTCCACTATTCACAGCAATATTTAATTCAATATGATTACCTTCACGTTCTAACTTGATTATATATTTAATGCAGGATCTATTTAGGGGCTGGCGAGGCCAACAATTCGTCAAGCGGTGTCTTGCAGTGTAAATCCTACTCGGTACTCACCATATTTTTCATTATGTTGCATCGAGATGTAGCTAATTACGTTCCTTAGCAGTTTTAATTGCAAATTTATGGGGTAAATTCCTATCGTCTTCCCAGGCAGTTCCACCGAAGGAACACTTCTCTCTGACCACAAGGTTCTCATTCAAGCGCCACTCTGGGCTACAGAGAACTACACCTGAGAGGTTTCTCCTATAGGATCCCTAGCATAAGAACTAGTCCCATAAATTCATAAATAAAAGCACTAAGTGAAACCAAGAAACTACATCATTTCAACAACATAATTTACATATGGTTTTCCCTTTGGGATGCCGAAGGATTACACACAACTAGGAAATTACCTTCAAACTCTTGGCGAGCTAAGCGCCTTCTTGGCTATTCTACTAGTAGTGGTGGTGGCTAGACTATGAAGGAAGTGGTGCTCTGGTGGAAGTGATGCTCTGAGTGCCGTGCTCTCCCTTCTCTTGTGTGTTGTGTCTCTTCTTGAGCCAGCGTCTCCTTTTATAGCCCATGAGGGTGGCTGCAAGGGAGGCCTTGAGAGCCTTCCTTCACTTATTTTACACTGGTAGTATGCACGTGTCCTACTAGGGTACACGTGTCCTTCTAATAATATAGAAAAATGTGAGAGAGTCTTGACAAGCTTCAATCTTGAGAATATTTGCTTTCTTCCGTGTACTTTGTCTCTCGGTGAATAATTAGTGGCTCTTCTTTTCTTCTTAAGCACGCGCGTGCACTTCTTCATGCCTTGAGATAGGTAGCTCTTAAGCTTGACAAGGCATGTATGTATCTGTGACACAAGGATTCTAAGGAAAGGCTACCTATCTGAAGGCATGAAAAGTGCATGCAGCTGAAGAAAAACAATGCAGACACATACTGTGTGAAAGAACTATTCATGTCACACTGAAATGAATATCACACTCTGCCTACACACACACACATATATCACACTATTCTGATCACGGGATTAGAATAATATTCGATCACAACCTGACCTGCTGATAGCGGCGCCTGAACTTCTCTGCATGCAGAACCCGACCTTGGACTATCTTACGTAACCGTGCCTTCTACCGCGAGTTTTTCTGGTTAGTCGTGTTCCATGTGATGTAAGTGTAATTTTCAAACGATTTTTAGCAACTAATTACTTGTTTTAGATAGGAATCTCGCTCATAGGCGGATTTTGCAGTCGGGTCTTGAAGAACTCGCGTTTTTTGCGATTTTACTGCCTGAGTTGTTTGACCTGACCTTCTTTGTAAACTAGGTTGAACTTCCCGCAACATTGCCCAAATAGGGCTTGCTATATACCGTTGGAAAGCTATGGACACGAGTATCATGACCCAAGTTAAATTTTTCGCAAAATATAAGCGGTTTAAGAGCAGTTTTGAAAACCGTTTTTTCGTCACACAAAAAACGTGAATCGTAATTTCGATCGCATTTCTAAATCGTTTATCGGAATGAGGCATATAATATGGCGTTGGAAAGCTGCTGCAAAACCGCTCCTTCCACATGTTGAAAGTTTTTTCTAATTCCCTATGGTTAAAGTAATTTGAAAAAATGTACAATTTTAATAAACCGAACAGCTGAGTTCCTTTTTTTGATGTAATTTCTAAACGGCTAATCCAATGGAGGCATATGCTATGGCGTTGGAAAGCTTATGAAAATGCGCTACTTTTTCATCTTGAAAGTTTGTTTCTAATTTTGAATGGTTTAAGAGTAATTTAGAAAATGGTCCAAGTCCTACCGAGTTCGTATTTTCGAGCTACTTTTTTAACCGTGCGTCCGAATGCAGCAAATGATATGGCGTTGGAAAGCTTGAACAAATGCGAAACTTTTTGGTATGTATTGTTTCTCCCAATTCTTTACGGTTTTAAGTCAGTTTCGAAAATGGATAAAAATGTATTTTCGCCGTAATTTCTACAAACTTTATCGCAATTGGGCAAATAATATACCGTTGAAAAGCTACGGAAAATGCGAAACTTTTTCATGTTGATGGTTTTCTCTGATTCCTAGCCGTTTTCAAGTAATTCCGAAAACGGCGGGATCATTCGTTCTACTTCTACCGCGAAACAGATTCTTCGAAAATGCACCGCGTGAAGAACCTGAACTCTCGGTGCGTGTACCTGAACTTCACTCTGTTTTTCACGTGATTTTTTTGCTCGTAGCTATTCATCCACTGCTCGTTGCTCTCCATCCACTCACCGGAATTGAGTAAATGGTATCTAGATCGAAAGCTGTTGTAAACACGCAACTTTCCCGTGTTGATCATTTTTCATTCTCGTGCGATTTTAAAGTTTTTCATCTGAAATTTATTCAGTGTAGTAGTTGAACTTTCCTGTTGTTTTTACGTTGAAATTCTGTGACGTGTTTTCGTTTGTAATTTTTTCATCTATTCGTCAATGTTATACAAATGATATTACTTTTGTACAAAACTCTCTTACAATAATTTTTTAACTTTCTCCGACCGAGGACTTGAACTTATAATAACAAAACTTTATTCTTTGTTTTTTATTTTTTTAATCTGAAATGCACACTGTGTAGTCGTGAATTTCTGACAGTTATCAATCTGAACTTGGCTCGGTTATGTAAAATATCTGTGTTTTTATGAATATTAATCTGATTTTCTTAATCTTTATTATGAAATTTTGAGCGCTCTATTTTAAAGTTGAACTTCTTGTTATTTTATTTTTGAACTTCTTATTTCCATTCTTTAATAACTAGGAAAATCCGAGTTTTCTATAATCATCGAACTTCTCCATGTTTTAATATGGACTTTCTGGTTTATTTCTTATTTTTTATGCAATATTAGGCGCTCTATTTTAAAAGTTAAACTTCTTGTTATTTTATTTTTGAACTTCTTGTTTCCATTCTTTAATAACGAGGAAAATCTGAGTTTTCTATAATTATCGAACTTTTCATCTTTTTAATATGGACTTCCTGGTTTTATTTCCTAATCTTTTTTATGAAATTTTGAAGCGCTTTATTTTTAAAAAGTTGAACTTCTTGTTATTTTAATTTTTTGAACTTCTTGTTTCCATTATTTAATAACAAGGAAAATCTGAATTTTCTATAATCATCGAACTTCTTTATCTTTTTCTTCAGTATGTGGTACACGTGAACTACATGCATTTACACAAAAACGAATGAACACATCTGAAAGAGCATGAAGTTCTCGCGTAGAGTTCAAAAAATAGAGTGAATTTTTTTCCACAAGAAATGTTGGACATTTTGGTAGGCGAACTTGTATAGTTTTTCAATTGGTTTGCACGTTCAACAGCGTCAACGTTAAAAATTGAACTTCTCTTTTCTTTTTCTTCTAATAAAAACACACACTATAAATTATAATCTCTGTTATTTTAATCTCAATTTCTTAGTGCGGATCCATGTCTGCAGCACGCGATTGGCTAGATTCATGGAGGAGCAGGGGCTCCGACTGATGCAGCCGGCGACAACTGCACCACCGGCATTTTCTTTTGCAAACTTCTAGCATTCTCATATTTCTTGAACCCCTAAAATTATACTTATTGAACTTCATGTGGTTTTTGCAAAGAACTCACTAGCATTTTTTGTTTCGTTGAATTCCATTTTGCTTTCCAAGGCTTTTTTTAAACATTAAAACTTTACTTGTTTTCAATGAATTTTTGGATTACAACAAGCACACATGGAGCATGCACACTTTGCACAACCAATTTTGAATGAAGTGCTATTTTTTGTGCACTTTTAAAATACATATAACACGATGCCAAACTGCAGAAAAATACCAAATCAAAACTGCTCCCGTATACATTACCGAGCTCGACCTCAAGACCTCAAGTACGGCCAAACACCAAGACCAATAGTCAGGAACCTAAAGCATTATACCACTACTGAAGCTATATGGCCAACTAGCAATTTGCAAAACAAAACAAAACAAATGGAACGGCCAGGTGCTCCATCAAAGGGAACAATTTTTTCTTTGAGAACACCTCTAATTTGCTGCAAGTCTACAACAATCACAAAACACAACATTTGAACCTACTGTTGTTTTTTCTTCTTCTCCAATATATATTGAACTGCTGAGGTGGCATAGTTGAACAGTCGAGGCACTGCGGCACCGGCTGTAGGTGGTGGACCCTAAGTGGCAGTGGTGGCGTGACCAGGTGCAGGTCGAGACTTCTCCCAGCTGCAGGTCGAGACCTCCCCCATCTGCAGATGGAGCCACTCTAACGCAGCAGCGGCAAGATGATAGGATGATAGGTAGGTCTTTCGAAAAACAAAAGTGAGAGAGACATTGTTTGCTCCTTGGGCATTACACCGAACAGCTGTGGAGCGCCATCTTTGGCCACTGAAAAACAAAACCCAACAAAGATCAGGCATGGACACTTCGCTGCAGCATATGGTACATCGGTGTGAAAATTAAGAGCTTGTGGATCATTTTACCTGTGGATCTTGAGGGGTTGCAGTACAGTTGGAATTTCGTCCGCCCGCAGCTATGGCCTGTGAACTTCGTGTGGCGGCGCAGTCGACCTGCAGGAGCATCGTGGAGGAGACTGAAAATGGATCCTTGCATTTCTATCTTGTCAAGCTCTGTCTACTGAGCTATGTGCTCTCGACCAAAGGTAGCATGGCAGGAGCAACTAGTACTTGCTTCATCAGAACAAAAAAAGAGCTAAGCACAAAAATGCTTCACTTCTAGCACGCATAATAGCAAACACATAGAGTGCACCTGGTTCACATTCAGAATACATAAAGATTGGCTTTCTGGCTAAGCATCAGCACATGAGACTATGAGTGAACCTCCAGCACAGTTTCCCTAGTGCTATCGAGAGGAGAAAAATGCAGGTAGGTACATTTGTAGTGGGTGTACCCGTCACCGCCGTAGCGGACGCCGTTCACCACGTGGCACTCGCACACCCTGCCCGGTGCGTGTCTCTGCGCCGTCACGTTCGTCGCCTCGTCCGCCAGCACCCGCCGTTCCGGTGCAGGCACTCGTTAATCTCCATGTCTGCAGAGAAAAGCTCGTCAAGTTCACTCGTCGATTCACCCTTCTTGTCGTCGGAAATGAAGGCCTTGGTGCTCACCATGGCTCAGGCAGACTGCGGCTCGGTCCCCTCCTTGAAGCGGTGCACGGCCTTGAGCACCGCCGTCCTCTCCAGCTTCCCTGCGCACACACCACATCATGTCAGTTCTTCCGTCGCGGAGAAATGAAAGAGACAACGCAACAAGCCAGGGCCAATCCACCTCTGTACTGGACGTCGTTGATGACGAGCATGGGCAGGATGGTGACGTCCCGTGCGACCAGCGCCCGATCTAGTCCTCCTGCTCCTTGGACAGCCGCGGCGTTGTCGGCGTCGGCGTCGGGGTCGCCCATGCTGCGCCAGCACCTTCTCCAGCGACAGCCCGAGCGAGCCACCACCTCCTCGGCGCGCCTTACTGTACTTCTTCTCCTTCATGGAGCACCGCAGCTTGTAGTCCATGGCGAAGTCCCACCACGCCCACGGCCGCCCGCTCTCGTTGGCCTCCCGGTGCACGCACAGCTGCCGCAGGTTCTCCACCACCACCTGCTTCCCCTTGTACCCCTCCCGAAGTCCTCCTCCGGGTCCGGCGTGCAGTACCTGCACGCCCAACCCTATCGTCTCAAGCTCTTGCCATGGCAAGTACTAGAAAACTTCCTCAACCAGCAATGGTGTGCCAAACTGAGAAGTAACAAAATCATTTTCTGGGTGTGCCAAACTGATATAAGATAGACTGAGAGGGCAACATCAGCACATGAGACTATGGAGAGAAAGAAAGAGCTTCAGCCACACATCGACACATGCCCAGAAGCTACGCGCGCAGTGAGTCAAGTAGGAGCTCACTGTTGGCTTTGAGCCAGCTGGCTGCATGAGTTGAACAGCGTGGAGGGCTGCATCGAACTGCTGCATCTCCCACCGGCTCGAGCCACCTCCGCGTGACACCCTTGCAGCCTAGACAGTTAAGTTCTGTGCAGTTCAATCAGTCGAGACAGTAAATTTCAGTTAACAAAACTGTAGAAACAAGAGAAGAAATGCATCAGTTTTGTACAGAAGAAACACAAATCCGGCAACCACTAGTCGAGGTCGGCGACATCCGCTGCTGCGGGAATGAGATTGCCGTGGCTGGTGGGAGCTCGGGTGTGAGTAGCCTCGAAGCAAACACCAGCAACCGAGTAGATCCAAACAGAGCAGCAGGGGCGAGCTTGATTCCTCGTCCAGAAATGGCCAAGTTCTGAGTGCGTGGAAGAAGGACGCGGCAGCAGGGGAGAAGGTCGTGGTGGCAGGAGCAAGAAGTTCACGGCGGCAGGGGAGCCTGAGTGCGTGGCGTCCCGAGTGGCGGCACTTGGAGAGGTGGAAGAAGGTCGCTCGTGGTCATCCGCGGCACGGCGGCAGCGCATCGGGAGGTGTCCCGCATCGGCGGCGCGCAACAGCGGTCCAGGGAAGGAGAGATGGGGCGTCGTGGGTTTCGGTCGGGGACCGGGGTGGCAGCGGTCGAGCGGGGAGGATGGCGCTCCGGTGGCCAGGGAGCGGGGCGGCGAGATGCAGGTGCGGCACCCGGTGGGTCGCGCGCATCAGGGTGGGAGGAGGGCTGCGCGCATCAGGGTGGATTGGGGTGGAGTGGGAGGAGGAGCGCCGGTGGATGGGGAGGTGGCGCTCCGGCGAGAGGGGCGTCGGCCGTGTGGAAGGAAGTGCGTCGGTGACGCGCGGGTCAGAGGGAAGAAGCGCGCTGGAGCCAGGGGCGGCGGCGGGAGGTGGTCGGGAGATCCGGCAGAGGTGATGCGGGAGGTGGGGTGGGGTTGGGAATGGGCCAATCGGGCTTTTCTTTTTTTTGTGTTTTCGGGAGTTCGGGAACGTCTCATCGGGCCAATATAGGCGCCGTGATCAGAATAGTTATTCGATCACGGTATATATATATCTGAGCGAATCTGCAATACCTTTAATATTAGCGAGAATAACTGTCTATCTTGTGCAACCCGGCATGCTGCGCTCAGCGAGCGCGCTGCATCATTTGACGAAGCACTGCAATAGAGACTAGTGAACTTCAAATGCGAAAAAACTGCAGCGTTATTTTTTGATCTTATTTTCGATCTAATTTTTAACGTTTATCGGAATGAGGCGTGTAATATACCATTGCAAAAGCTATGGATTAAGGCATAACCGACATGTTGAACACTTTTGAGATTCCACGGTTTAAGAGCAGTCTTGAAAATAGTGCGGCGGATGACGAGTGGCGTGGCGTTTTCTTTTTTCTAAACCGCTTGTCGGAGCAGAACCAAGCGATCGCCGTTCGATAGATATCATCTAGGCGCATCTTTTTCATATATAAATTTTCTCTAATTCATTACAGTTTAAGAGCAGTTTCAAATTTACTAAATCGCGAACTCTGTTTTCAAATTTTTGAAATTTTCGTTACTGTTTTGCTCCAGTTTTCTAACCGTTTGTCGAAGCGAGACATATGATCGCCGTTGGAAAGCTACGGACAAGGCTCAACTTTCATATGTTGAAATGGTTTTGAGATTCCTTACAATTTTAGTTAATTTTGAAAATCGTCTGGCTGACTTGAGAGGCAGCGGCTGTTTTTTCATGATTTTCTGAGCGGCTGGTGGAATAATTCAAATCATCGCCATTGGAAAGATATCAGCGAGCGCAACTTTTCATGTAGAACACTCTCTAATTCATTACGGTTTAAGAGCAGTTTTCAAATTACCAAAATCGGGCACTCTGTTTTCGCGACACCCAAATCGGCGTCGTACTTCATCGTGAAAACCGCCTTTGCATCGGACGAAATGCCGCCTTTGCATTAGGCAGGCAAGAAGAACTGCATGGTTTTCTTTTTGTGGTTCCTAAATTTTTGAAGACAAGGAAGAAACGCCTTTGCGTCGGATGGAGAAGTGCACTTCATCGTTTCTTTTATCGGACTTAATTTTTCTTAGGCGAGGAAGTGAAATGCAACACTCTTAAAGTGAACCGCAAGAACTCTCAAAAAGTGAGCCACATTAGTTTCTTTTTCATTATTTTAAGCGTCTTGAATGGACCTGATGTAAACTTTTGTAAATACATTTTTTCCAAATGATGTGGACTTCAAAGTCCTTCATGGTGCCTTTGCATATATAAGACGAGTGCCTTGCATTTTCCTTTTTCTCTATGTAGTTTTTGGTATTCCTTAGTGCCTTTGCATATATATTTTTTGGTTAATATTGAATTTTTACCTTTGAGGAGGCGGGTGGTGCATTTTGTTTCACACGCATTGCATTTGTTTTCAAGCTGTGAGAACTCACACTAAAAACATCACACACAAATCGAAGCGAAAATGCATGATTCACACAACCACCTTTGCATGAAAAAACACAAAGCTCCCTAGAGTAGCATGGGCATTGCATAGCGGCCTAAGCGACCCAAGTGTCTGGGCTGCACACACTCACTTGCCGTCTTTGCATGGGCCTTGTAGAAGGACTTCACGAGAGGAGGCTCGCTCCAAAGCGCATGTGAAACTTCAAAAAAAATGCAGCGGCATTCAACCGAACTGCGTCGCTTTTCTTCTGTAAAATAAGCAATTTGGATCTCAGAGCAAATAACGGACTACATTGCACTTTGATTTTTTTCTTGAGAAAAACACAAAATCGATGAAACAAATGACAAATCTCGTTGACACGAGGGTGAGCCGCCATGGATGCGCCATGGAAGGATAGCACCTCCTCTCAAATCCGACCGTCGGCCTACAAAGAGGTGAGAAAAGCAGTGAGGTCGAGAGCGACGACCAGCTTGACCACGTCAGGCGGCCGTTGTAGAGCACCCGCTCCTGACGGATGAAGTCGAGCAGAGGAGGACTCACTGGCACCGTCGAGGCTCTTCTCGTGTCTTGTGGGAAGGTGAAGAACTACATGTAAATGCGCCGCCATACCACATGCCATCATTGGCGAGCGCATGTGAGCCGCCCGGGATGGATGTGCCTTTGGGCCTTGGGAGGGAGTTTTGCGAGGAGAGGAGGCCATGGGAGGAGTTTTTGAGGAGACGGGGAGGCGTCCTGCGGGTTGCGGATGGGGAGGAAGGAAGGGGTGCCAGCGGCTGAAAGGTAGAGGGAGAGTCGGAGCGGCACGGATCCAGTGACAGCAGCATGAGATGTGTGTGACTGGATCAGTGGTTGGGCGTCATGGGAGCGCATGGCACGAGGGTAAGGGAGTGGTGGCGCGGTGGCCGTGGATCTTAGCGGAGGTCGAGCGATGCCCGACTGCGTCTGCCATGGACGAGAGAGGAGGAGTCACGAGTTCGAGGATTTTGGCCGTGGTGAGTGGAAAAGCGAGGTGGATCACGTGGGATGGGAGGGAGGAGGTGGAGAGCAGGAGGAAAGAGCATGGCGACCCCAAGCTCATCGGCCCCGCTAAGCGCATCCGTCGTCGGCAACAGCAGGGAGGGCAATGACAGGCGGATCAGCACCCTTGACACAGTGGTTGGCGAGAGCAGCGGCGTCTTGGATCCGGCCTTGACCCGCAGCGTGGGAGGTGGTCTTGTGGCGGTGGGAGGTGGTCTTGGCGGTGGGGTGGGAGGTGGTGCGGCGGCGGGGTGGGATGTGGAGGTGGTCTTGTGGCGGGGTGGGTCGAGACGAGAGAAGAGGGAGTGGGGAGGGGCGATAGGATTAGGTGGGGGTAGGTGTTTTGTTCGGTGCAGATTACATCATCGTTACTTTGTAGCTACCTATGCGGTTCGTAAGTGTTAGCAGAATAAGGTTTGGGTGTGCAGAATAAGGTCTTAAGGGGTGTTATTATAATAGACCCACCGCCAATGAAGAAAGACAACGGAAAAAGTGAAGATTTGCAAAGTTGAAGAATTTGAAAAACTGAAGAATTTCAAAAACTGAGGAAAAACTCAAATTGAAGAGTTTCAACTTTGGTGGTGGCATGACCCAGCGTATAAGAATGATGATTTCAGACACATGGCGTACAATTGTCGTGGGTTACGAGAATCAAATTCTTCATTAATTTTTCACACTTAGAGTGTTATTCTTCATTGATTGAAGAAAAGTGTTTCTTCATGTGTTGCACATCTAAGTCATCAATTTTGCATAAGTGTCGGGATGTGTGTCCTTTTCAAGAACATTCGAAGATTCTAAGATATTTAGCTCACACGCAACTTGCTAAATCTTTTCTCATCCAAGGGCTTTGTGAAGATATCAGCTAGCTGTTCTTGGTCTTCACATGCTTTCGATGGAGATGTAAGCCCTTCAACACATGATCACGAAGAAAATGATGATGAATCTGAATGTGCTTTGTCTTGAGTCTGAAGCTGGGTTGTGAGCAATCTTGATGGCACTCTCATTGTCACGATGAGAGGAACATTCTTCACGTTGATGTCGTAGTCCTTGAGTTTGCTTCATACACAACAATTGAGCCACAGCAAAACCAGCGACAATGTACTCGGCTTCGCGATGAGCGGTGATACGATTACATTTCTTGAGGACCAACGGACCAAAGATCGTCAGAAAATGACAAGTACCGGATGTTGACTTGCGGTCCACGGTCACCAACATAGTCAGTCGAATATCCAATGAGATCAAAAGTAGAGCCCTTGGGGTACCATAATCCTAGTGTTGGTGTGTGAGCTAGATATCGAAGAATATGCTTCTGACCTTATGGTGTGGTTCCTTGGTGTAGCTTGAAATCGGGCACACATGCAAACACTAAGCATTATATCTGGCCTAGATGCACATAAGTACAATAAAGAACCAATCATGGGCGGTATACCTTGTGATCGAAGTCAATACCATTTTCATCGATTGCATAGGTGGCCATTTGTGGGCATAGGAATTTTGCGCCTTTGCAATCTTGCATGCGAATTTCCTCGAGAACATCCTTGAGGTATTTCTCTGAGATATGAATATGCCATTGTGTTGTTGGCGAATTTAAAGACCTAAAAGAATTTCAACTCTCCCATCATAGACATTTGATATTCTTCACTCATCATATAGGCAAATTCATCACTATAACGTTGGTTAGTACAACCAAAGATAATATCATCAACATATATTTGGCACACAAACAGTTCACCATCATAAGATTTAGTAAAAGAGTAGGGTCGAGTGAACGGGTGTGAAGCCATTCTTCTGAAGAATTCCTTCAATGTATCATACCACGCCCATGGGGCTGTTTGAGACCATATAGGGCCTTGTTGAGTCTGAAGACTTTGTCGGGATTCTTTGGATCTTCAAAACACAGGGGTTGAGCAACATATACTTCTTCCTCAAGCTTACCATTGAGGAATGCACTTTTCACATCCATTTGATATAAAGTGATATTACGATGGTTAGCATAAGCAATCAATATCGAATAGCCTCAAGTCTAACAGCAGGTGCAAAAGTTTCATCGAAATCAATTCCTTCAACTTTGTGTAGCCTTGAGCTACAAATCGTGCCTTATTCCTCACCACAAGGCCATTTCATCTTGCTTGTTGCGGTAGATCCACTTTGTGCCAATGATATTATGCTTGCGAGGATCTGGGCGTTTGACCGGTTCGAGACATTGTTGAGCTCGAGCGATGTAATTCTTCTTGCATGGCTGAATCCACTCGGGCTCGAAATCTTCATCTACCTTAGTGGGCTCTGTGATAGATACAAAAGCATAGTGCCCACAAAGTTAGATAGATGTGAAGCTTTTGGCGTGTGGGAGGACTGGTGCTTCAATGTCATCAATGATCTTGTCAACTTGCACTTCTTTTGCAGCGAGGATGAGCTGGTTGTCGTCGAGAACTTGATCAGCATTTTCTTGACACCATTTTCTTGACATTGTCTTGGTGCATTAGCTCGGCGTTCTTGGCGTTACGGAATGAATTCTTCAGCAGATTCTTGATGGGAATTACATCCTCGGTTGCCTTGAACTTGATAGATTCCTCGGTCTTTGGTTCATCTATCACAGAAGGTAGGTGCTCTCTTTGCGAGCCATTAGTTTCATCGAACCGCACATCTGATTTCAACAATCTTGTAAAGAACATTGTTGAAGACTACTGTAGGTGTCTTGAGTCCTTTCCATAACCAAGCATAAAAACTTCATGTGCTTCGGTGCAAATTTAGCATTGTGATGAGGATCTCTAATCCGACATTTAGCAGAAGACTTTGAAATAACGACATTGGGTTTCTTGTCGTTGAGGAGTTATAAGCAGTCTTCTTGAAGAATTTGTGAAGATATACTCTGTTGATGATGTGGCATCTTGTATCAATTGCATCAATCCAAAAAGCGCGAGGCGTTTTGTATTCATCAAGCATAGTGCGAGCCATCTCAACAAGAGTTACATTCTTGCGCTCCACGGCGCCATTTCTTTGAGGAGTATAGGGCGAGATAACTCATGAGTAATACCAAGTTCATCAAGATAGTCATCAAGATCGAATTCTTGAACTCAGTTCCATTGTCCTCTGATGTGCGATCTTCACACCAAAGTTGGTTGAAGCCCTCGAGGAAAATCGTTTGAAGACTTCCGCACTTCATGTTTGTAAGTGACAATGTGTACCCATGTGTAAGAGTAATCATCAACAATAACAAAGCCATATAGAGATGCATCATTAGTGAGCTGAGTAATGATTAGGACCAAAGAGGTCCATGTGAAGCAATTCGAATGGACGAGTAGTGGTCATGATAGTCTTTCTTTGGATGCTTGGCCTTGGTCATTTTCCAGCTTCACAAGCTCCACACAAGTGATCCTTGAGAATTTGACATTCTCAATGCCAATGACATGCTTCTTCTTTGCAAGCATGTGCAAATTCCTCATGCCTGCGTGACCAAGTCGTCGATGCCATAGCCTTACCTACGAAGCTTTTGCAAGTAGGCACACGGCTGGTTGTGGTCTGTAGAAAATCAACAATATACAAGTCTCCTCTCCTAAAGCCTTGAAGACTTTGGAATTGTCGACTTCCATAATCACAACACAGCGATACTTGCCAAAGACAACAACCATATCAAGATCACAAAGCATTGAGGCTGACATGAGGTTGTATCCTAAGGACTCAACAAGCATGACTTTGTCCATGTGTATGTCCTTAGAATTGCAACCTTACAAGACCAATACGACTTTTGCCTTTGTCGGCCAAAGATGATATACTTGAGATGTGGCGGTGATAAGGGAGCATCCATCAATAGATTCTTGTCACCAGTTATGTGATTTGTACATCCACTATCGAGGACCCACTCATTTGCTTTGGGTTGATCATCCTGCGGATGAATTAGTGCAACTTACGATCTCATATACTTCATCGGTGAAGAATATGATATCAATTTCATCGAGATGAATTTCATCAAGCGATAAAACAAATATAGCAGTATGAGGGCGTGTGAAATGAAAGTTCATTTCTTCATGATTAACTGCGTCCTTCGAGCAATGTTGTCGGGTCCCCAACAAATTCTTGAGCGTTAAAAATGCGTTTGGAGACTGACCTCTGAGAGAAATTAGTTCTTTTCTTCACCACCCACATCTGAAGGGTGGCAAAAGTTCATCACTCTGCGAGCTCCATATGAGAATGGTGGCATAGAGGCCAATCCATTTCGTTTCACATAAGAGGGGTTAGGGTAAGCATATGAATAAGCGGAGAAATTCTTGAGGACTTATGAACATATTGGTTTGAAGAATAATGCACATATTCATAGCCCTTAGCTCTACCTGCGAAGCAGAGTTGTTAGCACGATGATAATCATATGAGGACTTTGAATCAGGTGAGGACTTGGATCCATATGAAGAATTTGGTCCATATGAATAGTTTGACACAGGGGTTCCTATTCTTCACGGTGGTGTCATGAGGACATTCACGAAGACTTTCAAGGCACTTCTTGGGAACCCATATTTTCTTCATGGGGAACCATTCCTGCGATTAGTGCCAACATATCTAGCAAATACTTCACCATTCGATTTTTGAACAGTTTATAGTTGGAGTCAAATGACTCATCGGAAGAATGAGGAGATTCACATGTAAAGCCGGATAAGTTAGATGGATCAGCTGGAGGTCCCTTTGCAGCAACCCATGAGGTTTTGGGGTCTTGCTCGGGCTTCAATATGTTCCATCAGCATTGAGTTTCCTCTCAAAGGCAATACCCTCTTTCCTAGGGTTCTGTTGAGGATCTGCTTTTAAGCACATCACAAAAGTCGATGCCCTTTGAGGCTTTTGTACATGCTGTCATGTATAATTCCTTCAATACTGCATCATCGTGATACTAGCAATGTCCTCGAGATGAGGAATTAGTGATAGCGAGGCGGTGAAGAATTTGTAACAGTTGAAGCATTTGAACATTGGTGAAGAATTAGCGATTCACGTTCAATGCACTTTAAGCATGGAGGACAAATTCTTCACGAGAAGCGCTAATTTGTTGAGCAAGTAATGAATCGCTCATACGAAGATCTTCATAACTCACTCTTAGCTTCTCAAGATCTTGCTTTCTTTGAAGAAATTCATAAGAAAGTTTCTCATGATCGAGATAAGAGAGTGTTATGATGACCTTGAAGGTTGTCAAACCTAGGTGAAGTCTCTGAAGATTTTCAATCGAGGCTTTAGTGCGATCCATTTCTTCACCAACATATCATCACTTTTATCTAGCATGTTTTGAACCTTTTCCAAGGCCGTTTGTTGTTTAGTGGCAATGCAAACAAGTTTGGTATAACTAGGTTCAATATCATCATCAGATCCATCATCATCAGATTCATCGTCACTAAACTCGGATGAGGAACATTCGGTTACCTTGTCACCCTTTGCCATGAGACATGATCACGAGAAGATGATGATTACGGTTCGAAAGTCATCGTTTTGAGAGATTCCTTGAAGTCCTCAAACCAAGGATCATAGCGGAGTTCGATGACCTTCATAGGCGTCGGAGATTCGGTCCCGAGATAAACCGCATTGCAAAGATGCATAATGCGCTTGAATTCATCTCTAGATAGGCGAGGACGGATGATATCCTTCGCCATGATGTCAAGTCGAGTGTACTTGCGAATATCATCTGCGTTCGCCGTCTTGCATAGATCAGTAAGACCAATTTGATGACGGTCCACAGCTATTTGTCCATTGCCATGAGTGCTTCCTCATCATGGCCTTCCACTTGGGATAATCATGACCCGTCAAAGATAGGGCATGTCACTTTCTTCATACTGCGGTCGACATAACTAAAACTCCGGTGGTTAAACCAAAATCACCGAGAACAAGAGTACCTTGCTCGATACCAATTGAAAGTCGTTATATCGACTAGAGGGGTGAATAGGAGATTTTATGAAATCTTCAGCGAGAATTTCTTTGGTGAGGAAATTCCTAAGCGAAGAACTACTTGCGGTGGAATAAGTACTCGAAGTAAGCATAACGAGAATACATGCATGGTCATCATGATGAAATGAAGATAATCATAAGTCAGAGAAAGCGTAATCACAGGATAACACAAGATGAAGACAAACAGACTTAAGAAATAGAAGCGAGGAAATTGAGAAAGTCTTGATCAAAGTCTTCAAACACGAGATATGAACAAACACTCAACACGATAATGAGGAAATGAATGAGTTGAGGAAATATAACCGATAAGGTTGGTGAAGACAATGATTTGGTAGACCAGTTCAAGCTGCTTTGTCTTAGTTATGCGTCACGGTTGGAAGCGGTGAGTATTTAAACTTCGAGGACACACAGTCCGGACACCCGATCGCTGAGCACGCAGCTCAGGACACCAAGTCCTCACCGTATTCTCCTTGAACTAAGGTCACCAGACCTCGTCCAATCACTCGTGGTAAGTCTTGAGCGACTTCCAAACCTTCACAGACTTGGTCACTCGGCGATCCACAATTCCTCTTGGATGCTCTAGACCATGGCGCCTAACCATCTGGAAAAACACGGTCTTCAAAGGTAACAAGCGTCGGATCCACGGGATCAATCTCTTGATGATGCTCAATCACTTTGGGTTTGTAGGTGTTGGGTTTGGGGTTTTCCTCACTCGATGATTTTCGCTCAAAGTCCTCGGAGGATGGGTTGCTCTCAAATGACAAGTGTCAAGTTCTCTCGGGCAGCCAACCAGCTAGTGGTTGTGAGGCGGCTATTTATAGCCTAGGGAGCAGCCGACATGATAAGACATAAATGCCCTTCAATGATATGACCGTTAGGTAGATAAGATATTTTGGGGTGGTGGCGGCGACTTGACACAGTGATCGGAAATTTGACTCTCAAATTCCTCGGGGCTATCATGTTCCTCCTTTGTGTAGGCAATCCGCCTTTGGCGAATTCCTAACTCCTCGGTCGAACAAATTCCTCGTGACGAGAAGAACCGTCTTTGTCCTTTGAAGAAATTGGTGAGCTGTATGAGATTTCAAAGGCTTCACTCGAAGGATTGGTAGGTGTAGGATTTTGAGTTGAGCATCACATGGAAAATTTTCCTTAGTATTTCCTCGACCCCCTTTAACAGTACGGTGTTTCCTATGAATCAAGAAATAGATAAAGAAAACTACGAAAACAAAAGTCTTCACGCTTCATGTTCCTAAAATGAATACCAAGTCTTCAAGGTCACACCAATTTCTTCACTTTCAAAGTCTTCAGAAAGTCTTCAGAATACCAAAGTCTTCAGTCGAAGAACTTCAGTTTTAGGGGTCGACTTTCTCTGTAAATATCAAACTCCTCATAGAATTATAGACCTGTTGTCGGTGTCAAAACCGGCGGATCTCGGGTAGGCGGTCCCGAACTGTGCGTCTAGGCGGATGGTAACAAGAGACAAGGGACCACGATGTTTTACCCGAGTTAAGACCTGAGGAGTCTGGATTAGGGGTGTCGGATAGCGGACTACCATCATCGACCGAACTATCATTGGCGGACTATCATCATCGACCGGACTCCAAGACTATGAAGATACAAGATTGAAGACTTAGCCCGTGTCGGATGGGACTTTCCTTGGCGTGGAAGGCAAGCTTGGCGATCGGATATGTAGATCTCCTACCATTAAAACCGACTCTATGTAACCCTAGCCCTCTCGGTGTCTATATAAGCCGGATGGCTCTAATCGTGGGACTATCGAACAACCCTTACAATCATACCATAGGCTAGCTTCTAGGGTTTAGCCTCACGGATCTCGTGGTAGATCCACTCTTGTAAACATCCACAATATCAATATCAATCGAGCGGGGCGTAGGGTTTTACCTCCATCAAGAGGGCGAACACAGGTAAAACATCGTGTCCCTTGTCTCCTGTTACCATCCGCCTAGGCGCGAGTTCGGGACCCCTACCGAGATCCGCCGGTTTGACACCGACATTGGTGCTTTCATTGAGAGTTCCTACGTATGCGTCACCAACAGGCTTGATGGCCTCTTCAATCAACAACGGCGCGATCTGGGTGAGACTTTTCTCCCGGACAGATCTTAATGTGATTGACCGCTGCGGGCAATTCACTTGGCCATCTGGAAGCGGATCGAAAGCTATGCCCTGGCCGTCGAGTCAGGTTTGGAAGCCCTAAACTTCGGCCGATATCGCGGGGACTTGATCTTGATGGATCGAGCCCGCGGCCGGCGTGCTTGCGCTGTCACGATGGGCATGACCTAACTGCTGCCGGGCCCGCACAGGAGGCCCGCTACGAATCCGCTCCGACCGATAGTCCGGAGCCGATCGCTCGGATGCGGGGCGGATGGCTGGACACCGCCTCGGGGCTGCAACTTCTCTGGCGATGGGCGAACACTTACCTTGTCCGCATAAAGCTCATGACTCCGGTGCGGACTCTGCTGGACTCCGAACCTCCTGCGCCCTGCCCGGTCGAATCCGATTGGGCGCCGATCATGGAATTCACCGCGGCGGACATCTTCGGCCTTTTCGCCCTTGGCGATATCATAAATTCACTGAAGCATCTCTACGCTATCCGGAAGCCTGGCGAACTCGGCCGGGGCGGTTAGAACAGCAGACGGCGAAGAAATTGAGCCACCACCACCCGCCCGTAGCCACCGTCGGCGATTTAACGGCGTGCTCGACTACGACTCCGAAGACATCGGCGGTATGGGCGGCGATGCGGAACTACCAGAAACCGGTGCCTACGAGGACCTTTGGAAGACCACCTCGTCATCGACATATACATGGTGGACACCCCAAAAGATGGGGCGGCAAAAAGCGGCGGAGCCGATTCCTTAAAAGAAACAGCCCAAGCGCCCGGCGTCGTGGCGCCGCTCTAAATCCGCCACGGCAGAATGGAGATTCGGCCAGGAGATAATAACACCCGAAAGTGCGAAGACAACTCCCTCTAGCACTATCCAGGCGGGGGAGGCGAAGCAAGCCCTCACGAGAGGCGCGAGGCGAAGAGGTCGAGGATGATAATTACTTACCTCCCTCCGGAGCGAGGAAGCCTCAACGACAGCCAATTCGCCGTGCACGAGGATCCCGTCGAACAAGAGCGTTTGAGCGCGGGCTAATGGCCACGACAAACAGCCTAAAAAAAAGCAACTTGACTTCAAGGTGATCAAGACCTCTTGGCCGACGGATGGACCGAGGTCCTCGCGGCGAAAGTATGAACTCGAACACCCCTCAAAAGTTACCCAAAGCGCCAAGTTGCTCCCCGATTAGAGGAGGAAGCATACAAACCTGCATCACCCGGCGCTGTCTGGCAGACCAGCCACCTCGTGGCGCGGCGGAAGAGCGTGCAAGCCCTCCACAAAATCGTACCCGGCATCGCTCAAAAGCATGAAGCCACGGGGAGCAGCGGACTTGCGGGATATATTGGAGGACAAGGCAAGACAATCCAGATCTATCTATGGATCACGTGGGCGCCCCAAGACCCACGGCGAATACCGTCGCGCGGATACAACTACTCGGCGGGCGAACACAGCGAGACAATGCTCTCTCGAGCTACGTCGCGATATTGCTCAATCTGAGGTGCGCACACCACTATGCTTCAGCGAAGTAATGGATCATCAAATCCTGAAGGGTTTAAACCCGTTAATATCGAATCCTCGATGGCTGCGGACCCAGCGGTTTGGATTGAGATTATCTCCTCCATATACACATGGCCCATGGCGGCAATCTTCACGCCATCAAATATCTCCGTTCAAGCTTAAAGGACCAGCTCGGCATTGGCTTAACAGCCTGCCCGAGTCAATTGGATCTTTGGGAAGACACGGAAGCCGCATTCCTCGACAACTTCCAAAACGCGTATATGCGACCACCGAATCTGCGAGATGACCTAAGCCACATAATCCGGCAGCCGGATGAATCGGCGGGCAATTACAGACACGGTTCTTAACAAGAAAAATCAAATCATCATTGTCGGGATCACGAGAGGCCCTCGCGCCTTCAAACATAACATCATGACGAGTGGCTGGCGGCACCTAGGACATGAAGCGAAATCCATGGCAGCCCTCACATCACTCATGACCCACTTACGTGCGGGGAGAGGATAGCTGGCTAGCTCGCGATAACAACCTCGGCAAAAGCGGTGGCGGTCCGGATACCAAGGACCGCAATGGCGGGTTCGCGTCGAAACAAAACAAGCGCGCGTGCTGGCGGCGGCAATGAGGATCGGCGGTCAACACGGTTCGAGGCTCAAGCCGGTCAGCGGAAGAAGCCATTCAAAGAACCACTCGGGCCCGTCAATCTGGACCGAATACTCGACCGCTCTGTCAAATACAAGGAACCCCGAAAATCCAGCTAACCACACCAGAGATTGTTGGGTATTCAAGCAGGCAGAGCAAATTAATCGCGAAAAGAGTGACAAGGGCTACAGCGATGGCGAGGAAGAGACCGGCGGCCCGAACAACGAGAGGACAAAGGATTTCCCCTCAAGTTGGACGGTAAACATGATATATACAACTTATATTCCCAAGAGGGCGAGCGTGCACTAAGGGGCGTGTATGCGATGGAGCGGTCGCCCCAAAATTCAACCCATGGTCCTCTTGCACGATCACTTTCGATCGAAGAGACCATCAGACCGATATCCGCCATGGCGGATTCGCGCGTAGTTTTAGACCCAATAAATCGATGGATTTCACCTCATGAGAGTCACGATGGGGCGGCGTGCTTGAACCTGCTTTATCGGGATACGGTCGCGCAAGATGGGCATAGACCCTTCAAGATTAAACCTACAAAGACAACCTTCAAAGGCGTCATACCGGTGTCGAGGCCAATTATGCGAGCTCGATTACTTGGAAGTGGTCTTGGATCCCGGATAATTTCGAGCGAGGAGTTAATCTTCGACATAGTCCCGTTCTGCGGCGGCTATCACGCTCTGCTCGGACGAACGCGTTTGCAAAATTGAGCAGCGGTGCCGCATTATACATACCTTAAGCTCAAGATGCGAGGCCCTCGTGGAGTCATCACGGTCGATGGAAACACGGGCGCTCCCTCGAGCGGAGGAACACACAGCGGCTCTCGCGGCAGAAATCTGAGCAGCCTTTTAAGGCAATTCTCGAGTCCGGCCGTTAAGCGACCGGACCACGACCAAGCAGCGCCGAGCAACATCAGCCAAGACAACAGCGCGTTCGAACACGTGTAGCAATCGGCCCTAACCCAGCCCTCGCAAAATTGTAAGACAAACTCTCGCGTACATAATTCATACGGAGATACCATGGGCATAGGGGAAGGGCACAACCTATGAGACCAGTGCGGTTCGACCACACGGGGGCTCCCAAGTGTGTCGCTCTTTTTCTTTTATTTCTCTCTTTTTATCAGAACTCAGTCCGGTGGCGAACCTGCGAACTCATGATGCAACAACCGGGGAAAGGACAAAGGTCGCGACAAACACTCGGTGGTCTCCATCACGAGCATTAAATTTGTTAAATACAACATTCGCGGCCTACCCACGGAGAGCGCCTTTAATTCGTCAATCCCTTGCTTTCCGCACTATTTGTATCATTCGCACTCATAGCATATCTTCTCGAATAAAATGCAGCACTTTTTGCCCATAATTGCATTACCTTATATATATATATGTTCATTTACGACATGTTGCACCCATTACATTTTAGTGCGACCAAATACACCGAGGGCTTATGTTCTCCGCATTATGGTGTGATAAAGTCGAACACTTTCACAAGTCGGCACCCGAACTTATAGCATTATATGAATCGGCTCGAATCATGTCTTGGTTCAATAGTTGGGTTTGCGGCTCCCATGTTTGGCACCTTCGTTCCGTTCTATCGGCTAAGGTATGGGAGAACCACTGCGATTGCGCCCGGTTGAGCAGGTTAACGCCTCGATGGAAAAGCTAAAACTGATTGTCATGATAAGGCGAGAGACTGGTACGCTGTTGAGAGGTCCTTCGGGTCATAAAGACCTCGCCGCTTGACGAAGTTCGGATTATGTCGGCGAAGGCGTGGATAGTGCCCCAATTCGGTCCTCCGAATACTAGGGGCTCTTGCTTGAAATTTAAAATTATAGAATTCTATGGCTAAGTGAGAGTGTTCAAGCACTATAAGTCCGGTTGCCTTGTTCGTTGTGTTGCGGCTCCTAGATGGACCCAAAAATGGGAACAAGAGTGCTCAAGTTTATCCGAACACCCGGCTTTTCGTGGCATGGGGGCTGAAGCCGACGACTTGCCATCTCTCGGATTTAATAAGCGGCCGCCTGAAGGTAATATTTTAAATTAACAAGCGTTGCTTAGCGCATATGAACAAAGTTTTCAGCGCATAGGATAACACATTGCGAATTTACTCAAAATTACATCCACAGGGCACTCATCCGCAATCTTGCGGGCACCCTTGAGGACAGCCTTATAGTACATTTGGGCGTACGATGTTCCTTGCCCTTGGTGGCGCGTCGATGATTAGCTTCTCGCATCAGCTTGCCCCAATGCACCTTTCGCGGGCAAGGGCACACGAGCACCTTCAATACGGCGGTAACTTGATAACCTCCACCGAGGCGCGCATCCACCGGCCGTCGCCGCGAGGCGAAGTAGCTCCAGGCATGGCCTCTCGAGGCCACTGGCGGACTATAGAGGCCCTTCATGGCCCTTTCGGCCACCTTGTGGAGCTCGACCAGCTGCTTGATTGGTCGCTAGAAACACCGGATGGCCGGCCTCGGCATCTTGAGACGGAAGACCTTCTCGTTGAGCTCCCTCCTCGGCTCGGTAGAATCTGGTGACATCGGACACGCTGCAAGGCAGATCTGCAAGCATACAGAGCTCGAATTCGGGTAAGTAACACGTAATTTACATTCACATGCTTGCTTTGCATGAAAAATGCCTTACCATAGCTATCTTCCTCATCAACTCAATCTCTGAAGGGACTTATGGGCCTCGGCCTTGGCGGTTTAGCACTTTCGAGAGCCGAGGCAAGCTCGGACTCTCGAGTCTTTGAGTCACGCTCCAAACTCTCATGCTTTTCCATGAGCACAGAGCTCTTCTTGAACCACAGCCACCCGCGCCTCTGCTTTTCTCGCTCTGCCCGTTAGTGGCGCATTGCGTTGACGCGGAACACGGCCTCCTTGAGGTCGCCACCTCGTTCGTGGCCCTGCGGTACCCATGTTATCCTTGTTATTTTTGTTGCAACCTAAATCCTTTTACATGAGTACAAGTTCAAAGTGGTGTTACTCACCTTCTTTGTCTGGAGCTGCTTCTGGCGCGGCGAGCTCTTTCTCGGACCGCTCGAGCTCTGCTTCAAAGCCCGACCTCCATGATCGGTCTGGCGAGAGGTCGGCAGCGCAACCTGCAACCCATATTGACATAATTTTTTAGCAACCCTGCGTATATCTTCTTTTTCAGATCCTCGGTCGGATTTTCTTTCCGAACACGAACCAAGCATCGAGACTCTTGTCTATGCGGTATTACATTGCATATTTTAACTTCTTACCTCAAGCGATAGAAGGCTCTGCGAGCCGGTCAGCCCGCCCTTGGCGAGCTGCACCTTACGAATCACCGCACTCATAATAGTGTGGTGTTCTTCCTCGATGGGCGCTGCAGCGCCTCCAACAAAGTGCCGGCGCCTCCGGTTGGGCCAGAAGCCGCGGCGTCATGGTCTTGCCCTTCGTTTGAAGGGCCGCCCGGACGGACTCGGAACCACTGCGGGTTACGATGTGGAGTCGGTGCAAAATCGGGAGGGCGCCTTGTGGCGCCTCCGGGCCTCCCCGATGGGTCCCTTCTTGGGATCCCACCTCGGCGTCCTCGGTGTCGCGAGGGTGGGCGGTCGGGATGGAGTCTACATCCGGAGACCAGCGACCGCTTCGATGAAGCGGGGAGATCATCCATGGCGGACTACAGGCAGCATGCGGCATTAGAATGACACTATGTGGCCTTGAAAAAATTATAAATCATTGAGGAATCCGGATACTTACGATCTGGCGGAGGCTGGCCCTTGAAGGCCATTCTTCCTGTAGCGTTGATGTTAGCGAGCTGTCAGGAATAGTCCTTCCCTCTTGGACCCTTGGCCTCCCTGTTGGGAAGCCTTCCTCTTCCTCTCTCCTCCTGCAGGAAGAATCCTCTTCTCCTCCTCGTTTTCGGGAGAGTCCGCCCAGTCGTCGGACACTGCAGGAACTCTTTCGAGCACCGGGCTTCCTTCTTGGCCTTCTTCTCCGGCACCACGTGCGGTGCGGAACCAGCGACCTTCTAGCCAGGCGTCTCTGGATTTTCTACGCGCATAGGGGCCGGGCGAGATAATCTGCTCCGCCTTCCTCATCTAGTCTGTCAAAGGAAGAATTAAAACCGCATAGAGTCAAACTATGAAAAACAAGTGTCCGTAAAGGGTAGAATCACTTACCTCGTCGGCTTGGCGCTGCGGCGAAATCCGCGATCTTGATCGCGGATGTGAAACCGGCGCCTTGAACAACACCCTCGAGGCGCCCGTGCGTCGTGTCGAAGAGCCGCTCGGCGCTGGTGCTGTTCGGATCGAACTCCCTGATTGAATGCACGCTCTTGGCATGGGAGAATCCGGACGAGCATGACTTGGACCACGTTAACCAGCTGAGCTTCTTCACGGCTTACGGATCACGGGCTTGGAGTCCGTCGGCTCCTCGAACTACCCGCGCAAGCCCTTCTCTTTCCGGAGGTGAGCTGCGTGGGGATACTGATCTGAACTTCGGGGCCGCCGCCCATGTAAGATCCCAGCGGCTCGGTGATATAGAACCACCCGATTGCCACCTTGTGTGGATTCCACGAAGGCCTTGAACCAAATGACATTGGGCATCTTTCCCAACATGGCGCCTCCGCACTCCGGCAGAGTGCCCTTCACTACCCGACTTGACATTGAAGGTCTTGAGCCTGGCGAAGTGGGGCTGGATGAAGGAAGGCCTCGCACCTGACGATAAGCGCCGAGATGTTGAGGATGAAGTTGGCGCCGGATCATGGAAATCCAGGCCGTAGTAGAACATGAGCCCCGGACAAAGGGGTGAAGTGGAAAGCCCGATCCGTGGAGGAAGTGGGAAGAAGGCGACCCTCTCATGGGGCACTGGGGGTGGGGATGAGCTGCCCCTCATCAGGCGGCGGTCTGTGATGTCGGGAGAGGTATCCGGCGCTGCGCGGTTTGGCGATGTGCTCCTCCTTAGCGGTGGAGGCCAACCATTTACCTCCCGCTCGGACATGGTGGGAGAAGGTTGAGGCGAGATCTTGTGAACTTGGTATTTGGAGCTCAGTCTTGTGGAGATAGATAAGCAAAGGAGGAAGAAGGCGTGGGTGAGAAGGTGAATCCTTATCCCTTATATGGGCGAGGCGAAGTCTACCGTCCCCACCGGCTGGTAAAACTTCGCTTATCTCCCAAGCGTCACCATCAATGGCGCGGTTGGGTTACCGCGTCCGTATGGATGAGAATCCCGGATTAAGGAACACGATCTACTGCTTGACAAGGCGTGCCAAGAAACGCTTCGCTAAGCGAGATGTGGTAGAGTAAAAATGATTTAAATAATGGCTTGGTAGTGGCGTGATGTCACACCCGAGCGTCGTGATTGAACTTGTGTATATATTATTCTCTCTCGGTGGAATGTGGAATTTATTTTGCGAGCGGACACTATCTGGTGTTCACAATCTTCTATCATTGGAGGAGGAACCGCCTTGCAATGCCAAGCAATATCTGGCGCGGACTTATCGTCATTGAAGCCTGGTTTAGGGAGACTCTTGAGGAGTCTGGATTAGGGGGTGTCCGGATAGCGGACTACCATCATCGGTGAACTATCATTGGCGGGACTATCATCATCAAGCGGACTCCAAGACTATGAAGATACAAGATTGAAGACTTCACCCGTGTCCGGATGGGACTTTCCTTGGCGTGGAAGGCAAGCTTAGCGTCTGGATATGTAGATCTCCTACCATTGTAACGAATCTATGTAACCCTAGCCCTCTCCAATGTCTATATAAACCGGATGGCTCTAGTCCGTAGGACTATCGAACAACCCTTACAATCATACCATAGGCTAGCTTCTAGGGTTTAGCCTCCTTGATCTCGTGGTAGATCCACTCTTGTAAACATCCACAATATCAATATCAATCGAGCGGGGCGTGAGGTTTTACCTCCATCAAGAGGGCCGAACCAGGTAAAACATCGTGTCCCTTGTCTCTGTTACCATCCGCCTAGGCGCTACGATTCAGGATCCCCGAGATCCGCGGTTTGACACCGATAGGCCCTCTTGATGGAGGTAAAACCCTACGTCTGCGCTCGATTGATATTGATCATGGATGTTTACAAGTCTACAATCTGAATCAAAACCTAAGCTAAACAAAATAATCAGGGGAACTTGTTCTATCAAGGACTACAACATCATCCGGTTTATATAATCGATTTCATGACAATCCCGATTACATAATATCCTACAACATGACATGACTTTCCTCACTAGTAACCAGAAAACTGAAGGTCGATACGTTCACCACACTGAACACGTTATGCGGAAGCATGCCTGAACTTTATTTGATAAGTCAGGCTTCCACCCACGAGTTCTCAATTCGCCAAACGTCAAATATTCCAGCGTCTTCCGCCCTCTATCGGGCGAGTCCCAAGCAGTCGCAGGCGGCTCTTGGTATTCTCCCTCTTTATAACAGGACCAAGGCTGCGTTTCTTTTCTTCAATCCTCCATGAATCCTCTCCCGCTCCAAGTTCCGGCACCTAGAGCTCCAGTTGAGTGCTTTGGACCTTCAACGATGTCGGTTCCGACCTCCGGGGCGGTGGATGCCCTCCTCGTCACGGAGGAGAGGGCGATGCTAAAGCTGCAGGGAGGCCAAGTACAGCTTATGAGATTTACGCTGAGGTTGCCTGCCGAAGGGCGAGCCATCCCCACCGAGCCGGCGAGTATGTCGTTTAAGTATCCCACCTCCGTCGGGGTTTAGGCTTCCGATGGATCCTTTTTGTGAAGGGCTCATGTTTTTGTTGGGTTCTATGGTAGGGTGCGTCGATTGCAAATTAAAAATTCCTCTGCGCCAGAACATCCGGGAACATGCTACGGAGATGGATCACAGTTTGTTACCACTAGCAGCGATGCCGTGCGGTGAAGAAGAGTTGGGGCAGCGGCGTCGCGTGGATCGTCTCCTCCTCGTTCGATCTCCCTCGGCGGCTGTCGTCCGATCCCGTCTGAGTTAGCGGAAGGCGCAAGTGCACCGCCTCTAACGGTATCCGCGTGTGCGGGAGGAACACCGGCGGCGGACTGCTAGGTCGATCACACGATCGGCGGCAAGTGGAGGTGGCTCCACGAGGCGGCGATCTACCTCCTGAGGCGAAGCGATCGCCTCCGAGGGCGGCGATCTGCCTCCACGAGGCCAAAAGCGTTCTCCCCTTTATATAGGCGTGCATCGCGAGCTCAACACTTGGGCCTCGCACGGACCCTAAAGCCAAAGTCTACTCGGTCACGTTCCTAGTCGATTCGGATCACATCCGACCGGTGTCCTCTGAACCGACCTCGTAGGTTCCTTCCCTTAAGCCGCGACCCCTTAAGTTCAAGTCGGCTTGGTCACGATTCGGATCACCTCCGACCTGTCGGTTGGTAGCGGTCTCTAGCAAGGCGTGCCGACCACCAAGCGAGCGATGAAGCTGGTTAAGCGAACACTGTACATCATACTTCCATTCCTTTTGCCACGATATATGTTTGCCGGGCTCAAAGCGAGGCTGTCATCCTTGTGCTAGCCGACCTCTTTCTCGTTCGGTGATACCGACCACTATCGGATTATCTCATAATCCTTGTCGCATAGCCATCTTTGTTCTGGTCGGATCACACGAGGGGCCAGTATATCTCTCTGATCGGAGGGCAAATCCCATCTTGCTCGACCATGTCTCGCTGACATGGGATTGGACAAACCGAAACCTACCTTTGTAACTACCCGATCACGGAGTAGCGTTTGGTCAGCCCAAAGCAAGTCTATCACCATCTAGTACATCGTCGGCTCAGGTCTTAGGACATAGAGCGTATGTTGTACTAGAGACTCACAGATGACATATCGCTGCGTCTCATAGTTGGGTCATCCGACTCGGACCTTATCTCGACTTCGGATCGACTATGTCGAATCCGACCAGACCTTTCAAGTCCATATTATCCGGTTAGCATCCAATGCTCCATGGCTAGTGAGACCGAGCCATCGGCCGTGTCATATGCTAGTCTAGTCGACTTCGGCGTCCACAGCCCTTCGACTAGGGACCTTTTAGGACAGTCATCATACAATGTATAGTCCCACAAACAAGTCACGTGCTTGCGATACACATCATTGATAATGTCCAGGACTATCTTTATTCATAAACACATAGGAAATATCATCATACATGATTGCCTCTAGGGCATATCTCCATGATCTCCCACTTGCACTAGAGTCAATCAAATAGACATCGAATGCCCATAGCTCTAACGTGCCCCTCATGCTTGGGTTGTGGGCGGCTTAGTCAAGGATCGCAACATTTGCATCCGTGTGAATCTTGCATAACTCTACATCACCATTCTTCACGATCTTTCGTATCGGTGATATTTCGGTCTATGTATACGACCTTGTGGTGATTCCTCGGCTCCTTGGCTTGTGCGATGGCACGAAATTATCACAATAAAGGTCAGCGGTTTCACGAGGCTGGGAAAATACCAAGATCATCCAGAAAATGCGGATCAAACACCTTCCTTTGCGGCTTCACAAGCGCAATGTATTACGGCTTGTGTGGTAGAATAAACCACCGTATCCTGCTTGGAACTCATCGATTGCTTTGCTCCTCCGTTCGGGGCGTACGAATCCGGACTGTGATAGACAATCATCTCTGTCGGTTTGGAAACTAGCATCGGCGTAACCCCTTACGACGAGCTCTTCCTCACCTCCATAAACTAGGAACATCTCTTTAGTCCTTTTGGTACTTCAAAATAGTCTTTACCGCTGCCCGGTGACTCTCACAGGTTGGCACAGTATCTACTTGTTAGGCTTATTGCAAAAGCAACATCAGGCCTTGTACATATCATGGCATACATGATGGATCCGATTCTTGAGGCATACGAATCCTACTCATCTGCTTCGCTCATCGGATGTCGAAGGACTACGAGTCTCGCTTAGCCTTATACCATGTGAGAGTGGCAAGAACCCTTTCTTCGCCTCACTCATGTTGAACTGCTTCAACACTTTATCTATGTGCGTGCTACTGGCTTAAGCGAGCAGCCTCCTCGATCTATCTCTATAGATCTTAATGCCTAAAATATATTTGCCTCACCAAGGTCCTTCATTGAAAACTTGCCATTCAATGATCCCTTGACCGAGTTTAACATCGAAACATTATTTCCGATCAGTAGTATATAGATCCACATACAAGATCAAAAACACTATTGAGCTCCCTTAACTTCTTGTATAAACAAGAGTCCTCTTAGCTTTTGATGAAACCAAGACCGGTGGCGACCTCATCAAAGCAGATGTTCCAACTCGAGATGCTTGCTTCAACCCATAAATGGATCTCTTGAGCTTGCATACCTTACTAGTGCTAGTCGGATCGACAAAACCCTCGGGCTGTATCATATACCGTCCTCGGTTAAATTTCCGTGAAGGAAAGCCGTCTTGACATCCATCGCCATATCTGGTAATCGAAATATGCAGCTATAGCTAGTATGATCCTTACCGATTTCAGCATCGCTACCGGCGAGTAAGTCTCGTCGTAGTCAACTCCTTGAACTTGTCCATAACCTTTAGCGACAAGCCGAGCTTTGTGGATCTGAACATTTCCATCCACATCGGTTTTCTTCTTAAAGACCCATTTGCAACCAATGGCGATTCGCCCGGTGGCGGATCAACCAAGTCCGGACTTGATTCTCATCCATGGACTTTAACTTTCGGATCTCATGGCCTCTAGCCATGCCTCGGAATCTGGGCTCACCATCGCTTCCGCATCGTGGCGGCTCGTCGCTTTCTAGCAACAATACATCGCGCCTCTGTGCAATCTTTCCGACCTCCGTGGTTCGGTGCCGCTTCCCTACGGGTTCCTGACGGACTCGATATGATCTCATCACCAGGTGAGCCGTCCCAAGTGGTCCTCGAATTTCTTGAGTCGAACCGTCCTCCTTTGGCCTCCAGTGAGAAACTCTTTCTCAAGGAAAACCCGTTCGAGCAACAAACACTTTGTTCTCTTCCGGTTGTAGAAGCTATATCCCAAGGTTTCCCTCGGATATCCACGAATATGCATTTATCCGACTTGGGTGTAAGCTTATGCGACATAAGTAAACTTGACAAATGCTTCACAACCCCAAATCTTTAGAAAAGACAAGCGGGACTCTTCGGTCCACATCTCATCGGTGTCTTGTCTCACAGTTTTGATGGTACCCTATTAAGTGTAAAGCTGCGGTTTCTAGGCGTATCCCCAAAATGACAAGGTAAATCGATTTGCTCATCATAGACGGACCATGTCCAACAAGGTCCTATTCCTCCGTTCGACCGCCATTTCTCTGTGGCGTGCAGGAGAGTGTGAGCTGAGTACTATACCTCGACCTTTGAGATGATCATCGAACTCTGGCTCATGTACTCACCTCCACGATCGGATCGCGAAGCTTTATAGTCTTGCGAGCTGATTCTCAACCTCGTTCTAAAACTCTTTGAACTTTTCAAAAGTCTCCGACTTGTGCCTCATCAAATAGATATATCCATATCTACTCAAGTCGTCGGTAAAAGTCACAATCTTGATAGCCACCTCTGGCGGTTGTGCTCATTGGACCACACACATCACTATGTATAAGTTCCAATAGCTCGGAAGCCCTCTCGCAACTCTTTGCGAAAGGAGACTTAGTCATCTTGCCGAGCAAGCATGATTCACATGTCTCGAACGACCGAAGTCGGACGAAGTTAGGAGCCCATCATCATGGAGCTTCTTCATGCGTTTAGAACTAATGTGTCCAAGCCGGCAATGCGAGAAGTATGTCGGTTTATCTCATTAGGCTTATGCCTCTTGACATTCGTTATAGACCGGTTCTGTTCTAGATTCAATATAAATAGCCCATCAACAATGGGTGCATAGCGTGGAACATACCATTCAAAAATATCGAACAACCATTGTCCTTTAAATTGAATTCATAACCTTGACTCATCAAACATGAGGCAGAAATAATGTTCGACTAAGTGCAGGAATGTAATAACAATTATTCAATTCCATTATGAATCCGGAAGGAAGCTAGAGCTGCATCGTGCCGACCTCCAACGCAGCAACTCTTGCTTTGTTTCCGACCCTGATGTCAATCTCCCCTTGTGCCACACACCTAGTTCTTACCAGCCCTGCATCGAGTTGCAAATATGAACAACCGATCCGGTATCAAATACCAAGAGCTACTAGGTATGTCGGCAAGGTAAATGTCTATAACTATGCAACAAGTGTACCTTTGCACGAAGAAGCATTTCCGGCCTTCTTGCCATGCTCTGCAAGCCACTTGCTCTGATTTCTCTTCGATGACCGGTCTCCTTGCGGTGAAAGCAAGCGGTCTTGAGTCGGTCCAGACTTGGCGTGGCGAGAGTTACCATCTCCGTGCCCTTTGCCTTAGCCTTTTCTTGGACCAACTCTTCTTGAACTTAGCGATTTACGCACCATCAACACTTGATGCGTGCCTTTCTTAATATCCTGCTCTGCCACCTTGAGCATCCCATGCAATTCAGTGAGCTTCTTATCCATGCCATGCATATGATAGTTCGAGATGAGCGTCCCATAGCTGGCGGAAGAGAACCCATAACGACATCGATGGCAGCTCATCCAAGGCGGGAAGCCCAAGCGATCCAAAGCTTGCACATATCCGATCATCTTGATCACATGTGGGCTCGTGGATCACCTTCCTTCAACTTACAATCCATCAAGGATCGCAGACGTTGAACCTTCGGTCCTAGCACGTATGCGAAACATGCTCTTGAGACTCTCGATCATATCGTAAGCCTCAACATTTTCGAAATCTTTGTTGCAAATCGGGCTCCATACAAGCCAACATCAGACGGCTGATCTCCGTTGATTCATCAGCGAGTTTACAGTAGGCATTCTTAGCTGTGGCACTAGCATTATCGGCGGGTTCCTCTGGAAGTGGATCCTCTAGAACATGTTCCTTTTATCGTGCTTGAGAACAATTCTCAGATTTCTATACCAGGTGGTAAAGTTTGTTCCATTCAGTTTATCCTTTTCGAATTGATTTCAATGCAAAGTTGGGTTGAGCAGGTGGTGCCATTGATCTACAACGGAAAATATGCAATCACTAAGCAATGTGTTTATGTAGAGTAATTCTAGCCTAAGCGAAATACTCCACTAAAGTCGGCATCCTCATTAAACTCTCGGTGATTGAGGATCCGACTAGCGCATGCGACTAGTGAGCTTTAGCATCACTGCTAGCCAACATACCTATCCGGTAAGCAACTCCTTGCTAATCGTATCTCTATCGACTCACATCGATTAGGGAAGGTATCTCATACCCGGCTCCCAACCTTCTTTGCCACAAGGCCCAAAACCGTTTGATAGCCTTGTCAAGTTAACTTTGATGCGGTGCATGTCCGTGTCAAACCACGAACCCTTGATTCAAGGACACCCAGCACCCAATTTTATGAGCCCACTACTAGGCGTACTTGGCGTGCGAAGGTGCAACATCGGGGATGGCAATTAAGCTTGATATTCATGAGGATCATTCTATCATTTTAACATGCATAGAAACAAAGAAGCATAACAATCACAAATATAACACATATTGTGAAATAGTATGGCTCCTTCATGGGCGTTCTTCGAATCGGCTCCGACTCCGATGACCATCTCGAACTCCATCTTGTTTGTCACGCCGGGGCGCCAAGCCGCCAACCTGATCTCTATTATCCAACTACTACAACTAGTAATGAATTTTACATAGAGTCACAAGTAAACCGCATGAGTCGTTATACAATATAATGATAGCACTTTGGCTCCTGCCGGTGACAAACATGACACATGAGCCCGCGTATAAATTACACACATGCATCACATACACATGAGCCATACTATCACATCAAACCTCCAAAACAAAGTATAGAATCGCATTCTACGGTTTGTGTGGCGAATGAAATACGGCGCTCACGCTACGGCGGTCCCGCTAAGCCGGATAGCGGGCGGGGTTGAAGAGGCGCCCTCGCGGTGCAGGCAGCGCCCAACGTTCAATCACATATCACATCGAACTCCGATCACGCGAATTCTACGATCGACCGATCTTATCGATCATCAGCGGATCGATTCGGTTCGTTTCGCGATTAACCCGATGGCGGATGACCGACCGGTAGGGGTAGATCGTGTCCGCGACCTCATCGATCGATTCTGAAAACATAGCCTCAACGATCCCCATGTGCAGTTGATCTCATCAACCGTGCACATAGCCGATCTCTTCAAGGACAACAGATCTCATCTACCGCCTCCACATATCTAATATGCATACGATCTGAATCAAATCCTATATGAGGCTCTCATACCCTTTGTTGGGTTCTCTGAGGAGTGCGTCATTGCAAATTAAAAATTCCTCGTGCGAACATCCGAGGAACATGCTCGGGAGATGGATCACGATTCGTTACCACTAGGCAGCAGATGCCGTGCGTGCGGAAGAAAGAGTTAGGGCAGCGGCGTCGCGTGGATCGTCTCCTCCTCGTTCGATCTCCCTCGGCGGCTGTCGTCCGATCCCACGTCTGAGTTCGCGGAATGGCGCAAGTGCACCGCCTCTAACGGTATCCGGCGTGCGGAGAGGAACGCGGCGGACTGCTGGAGTCCGATCACACGATCGGCGGCAAGTGGGGGTGGCTCACGAGGCCTAAGCGATCTACCTCCACGAGGCGAGGCGATCGCCTCTGAGGCCAAAAAGTTCTCCCCTTTATATAGGCGTCCGTCGTGAGCTCAACACTTGGGCCTCGCCACGGACCCTAAAGCAAAGTCTACTCGGTCACGTTCCTAGTCGATTCGGATCACATCCGACCGGTGTCCTCTGAACCGACCTCGTAGGTTCCTTCCCTTAAGCCGCGACCCCTTAGGTTCAAGTCGGCTTGGTCACGATTCGGATCACCTCCGACACATGCGGTTGTGCGACCTCTAGCAAGGCGTGCCGACCACCAAGCGACGATGAAGCTGGTTAAGCGAACACTGTACATCATACTTCCATTCCTTTTGCCACGATATATGTTAGCCGGGCTCAAAGCGAGGCTGTCATCCTTGTGCTAGCCGACCTCTTTCTCGTTCGGTGATCTGACCACTATCCGGATTATCTCATAATCCTTGTCGCATGGCCATGTTGTTCTGGTCGGATCACGAGGGCCCAGTATATCTCTCTGATCGGAGGGCAAATCCCATCTTGCTCGACCATGTCTCGCAGCATGGGATTGGACAAACCGAAACCTACCTTTGTAACTACCGATCACGGAGTAGCGTTTGGTCGGGCCAAAGCAAGTCTATCACCATCTAAGTACATAAATCGGCTCGGGTCTTAGGACATAGAGCGTATGTTGTACTAGAGACTCACGAGATGACATATCGCTGCGTCTCATAGTTGGGTCTGTCCGACTCGGACCTTATCTCGACTTCGGATCCGACTATGTCGAATCCGACCAGACCTTTCAAGTCCATATTATCCGGTTAGCATCCAATGCTCCATGGCTAGTGAGACCGAGCCATCGACCGTGTCATATGCTAGTCTAGTCGACTTGCGTCCACACAGCCCTTTCGACTAGGGACCTTTTAGGACAGTCATCATACAATGTATAGTCCCACAAACAAGTCACGTGCTTGCGATACACATCATTGATAATGTCCAAGGACTATCTTTATTCATAAACACATAGGAAATATCATCATACATGATTGCCTCTAGGGCATATCTCCAACAGATTTTACTATGGGTTGGAATTCCACGATTTGGCTCGAGTCCATCCTCCATATCTCGCATTTATTGTCATCTGCGAAGCCTTCCTCGCGTCACCCCTCACTTGACGGCTGTGGTAAAAGACCTTCAATAATGGTGCCCGAAGATGATCGAGGCGTCAGCAGAGTCTTGGCCGGGCTGACCATAAGTGGGAGGGCGATGCCCGTGGCCCGTAGCTCCTTCAAGAGGAGCTTCGGCCCGTGGCAGCAGAGTGGTTCTATATTACCGTTCAGGGCCGCGAACAAAAGCACACGCCCTTATTCTTGAGACCTCCTGACGGTTGATGTGGTGGGTCAACAAGGAGCTCAGCTGGGGGCCGTCAAGGGCGTGCCCTCTTTGCGAGGCAGTTCGGGATCTCCAAGCGAGGGAGATCGATATGGTGGTTATCGGTGTCAAAACCGGCGGATCTCGGGTAGGGGTCCCCAGCGGTCGTCTTAGGATCAATAGTAACGGGGAGACAAGAAGCGAAAGTTTTACCCGAGTTCGGGCCCTCTTGATGGAGGTAAAACCCTACGTCCTGCTAGATTAATATTGATGATGTGTGTTACAAGTAGATCTACCACGAGATCAAGAGG
>JAHIAM010005344.1:0-20191 GCA_021605205.1 Aegilops longissima
CTCCCGGCCCGGCCCAAGGAAGGCCCACCCCACCTAACCCTAGGCCCTAGCCCAGCCTCCCTTGATCCATCCTCTCCCTCTCGGTCCCTGCTTGCGCTTGCCCTTGGCCGGAGGCCGCTTCGACCCGCTCTCCTCCTTTCTCCTCGATCTCCTCCTCTCCCTCTCGTCCTCCCTCGCCAAGCTCATGCGGCGGCCTCGATCTCCTCTGCCCGATCCCTCGTTCCTCTGCTTCCATGCCGCACCACCAAAGCCATGGCGCTCTGCCGCCCTTTGTCTCGCCCATGGCGACCACCTGCAGGTCGCTGCTCGCCACCTCTCTTCCTCCTCCGGTGCTCCTGCCCTTTTTCCCTGCTGCGCCTCTGCTCCGTCGCGGACTGCTGCCCTCCGTCGCGCCATCCATCCTTCCATCTCCTGTGCGCGCCTCGGCGGCATGGAGGCCAGCGGATGGCGCAGCCGCAGCTCGTGGCGCCCACCTCAAGCAGTCCGCGCCGATGGCCATGTCTCCGCCGCCTCCTGCCTAGTCCATCCCGTCGCTCCTTCGTGTCCTTACGCGAGCTCCTCCTCTGCCGTCCACGCCATCTAGCGCGCCCTCGTCCCGTCCCTGCAACTCCTCCTCCGCCTCGTCCTCACGTCCGGCCTCGTCGTGATCCGGCGCCTCCACCTCCTCGCCGCCCTTGGTGCGCCACAGAGACCTCCCGTCGCACAGCCAGCCGGTGCCTACGGCGAGGCTGCAGCTCACGAGGAGAGCTCATGCTCGACCCGCAACCCTCTGTCCCGCTGCCTTCTCTTGTCGCGACAGGATTCCCCTCCTCGCACCTCCGGTGACCTCCGAGTAGAGCCTTGCTAGTCCTCGATGCCTTGATTCATCGGACGGCAAGATCGACCTCGGCGCCAAGTTCGTCTTCGATCGGTTCGACTACCTCGATGTGGTTTTCGCAAGTACTTGGAGGCAACAATGGCGCAAGTACCACGCGACCGTCGAGACCGCCAAGTTCCACTACAGGTGAGCGTTTTGGACCGCCAAGTTAAGCTCACGATCCTCGAGACCATCGTGTTTGCACGCCAACATGAATCCCACGACCCTTGACGGCTACACGGATGGATTTCGTTGTAAAGCCCCGATCTGGCTATATCTCCGCGATGTCGAGGCACGACTTAGAAACATAACCGCATTGAAAGCAATGTCGCAAGTGAGGTAATCTTCACACAACCCATGTAATAATTAAGGGAAAGATACATAGTTGGCTACGATCGCCACTTCACACAGTACATAAATAAACATCCATCATTGAGTACACTCAAGGTCCGACTCGGAACCAAAATAAAAGAAGATACCCCAAATGCTAACACAGATCCCGATACGTCCCAAGCCCAGCACCACTACGATCATCTGGAAAGACACATAAGTAACGACCACGTTCCTCGTCGAACTCCACTTGAGCTCGGTTGAATCACTGCCACTGGCCTCGTCGGAACCTGCAACTGTTTTGGAAGTATCTGTGAGTCACGGGGACTCGGCAATCTCACACCATGAGATCAAGACTATTTAAGCTTATAGGAAGGACAGAGTAGTAAAGTGGAGCTGCAACAAGCGACTAGCATATATGGTGGCTACTTACGCATAAAAGAGGCGAGAAGAGAAGCAAAAGCACGGTGGTGAAACTAGTAGTGATCAAGAAGTGATCTGAACTACGTCGTCGGACATAACTCCAACACCGTGTTCACTTCCGGACTCCGCCGAGAAGAGACCATCCAGTTACACCTTGATTGATGTGTATTTTATTGAGGTCAACTTTGGGTTTTCTACAACGGACATTAACAAATTCCCATCTGCCTCATAACGGCAGACACGGCTTTGAAAGATATTACCTGCAGGGGTGTCCCAACAGCCCATTATAAGCTCTCACGGTCAGCGAAGGATTATTCCTTCTCTAGGAAGACCGATCAATCTCGGAATCCCGGACTACAAGACATTTCGACAGCAATAAAACAAGACCAGCAAAGCCACCCGAATGTGCCGCCAAATCCCGATAGGAGCTGCACATATCTCGTTCTCGAGGCACACGGATGGGCAAGCGTCGAGGTTGGCATAGACCAGTTGGATTGCCGGGCCGGACATGACTCTAGTTGGACCAACAATCGAAGAGAAGCTGGCGGGGGTTTAAAATAAAGATGACCCTCGGGCTCGCGAAAACCGGGGAAAAAGGCTTAGGTGGCAAATGGTAAAACCAATGTTGGGCCTTCTTTGGAGGAGTCTTATTCAAAGCGAACTGTCAAGGGGTCCCATAAATCACCCAACCGTGTAAGGCAGCGAAATCAAGGAACATAACACGGTATGGCGGAAACTAGGGTGGCAAGTGGAACAAAACACCAGGCATAAGGCCGAGCCTTCCACCCTTTACCAAGTATATAGATGTATTAATTATAGCGGATAGATATATATTGTGATATCCCCAACAAGTAAACATGTTCCAATAAGGAACAACATCTCCATGTTCAACAAGGAACAAACTTCAGCTTCACGCAACTAACAGCGCTATAAGAGGGCTGAGCAAAGCGGTAACATAGCCAATCAGCGGTTTGCTAGGAAAAGGATGGTTAGGGGCTGACATGGCAATATGGGTGGCATGATATAGCAAGTGGTAGGCATCGTAGCATAGGCATAGCAAAAAAGCGAGCAACTAGCATAGCAAAGATAGAAGTGATTTCGAGGTATGATCATCTTGCACGCAATGTTCTCGAGTTGTCAAAAGCTTGATCCTCGGCGTTCTCAACAGGTTCCTCGTTCACGTACTCGTCTCGGCTCTACCCAAAGCAACAACAAAAACAAGGAACCACAATAAATCACGGTGCAATGCACAATCAACATGATGCAAAACATGACATGAATATGCGGGATGTGATATGCAAAGCGTATGTGCGCTCCGGAAGGTAAATGGAAAACCAGGCATCATCTTGGCAAACCAAGCATGCCATCGGAAAGATGAGATGATTTCGGTAGAAATCGATATAGAATCACCGGAATCGGATGCAGGGTTGGATATGGCGAGCAAAACAAGAATGGTGAGAAAACCTACATAACAGCATGATGAACAAAGCCATGCGTGTGCAAACTACCTCATAGCATAAACAAATAAATATGCCCATGAAAGACAACACATAAACATGATGCAAAAAGACATGATCATAAACTTGCCCAAATGCAGAAACTAATGCCACCACTGAGTTGGTGGGATTTTCTACCCAAAAACATATATAATATGTTAGGGTTGCGATAGAGAAATCATCACAAAACACTAAGTCAAAACCTGCCTAAAATGGAAGTTAACGAAATGGCAATTTCAGTTTGGAAATGTCAGAAATGGACTTGCCTAAAGCAGAAAAGAAACAAAGCTGGAAATGGAAGCAGGGGGTAATGGAAAAAAATAAGAATGGAGGAGAGGAGAGGTGACAAGGTGGCCCTCTTGTCATAGAGATAGAAGCGAAGTGGGTTTAAAAAGGGGAAGAAACCAGCCTCGGGGGAATCGAACCCGGGTCTCCCGTTGGAACCTGCCCTGCTACTACTGGGCTGGGTGGCGATGGGCAGAGAGAAGGGCCTCGGCCCTTATCTCTACTACTTTGAAGGAGGCCTTAGGAGAAAAGCGACAGAAATAAAAAGGGGGAGGCGGCGCTGAGGTTGAACCAGTCCTTGCAGTGAGCAGAGGTCAAACCAGCTCGGCTGGGCTAGGAGTCGTCAGTAGGAGTCAGGGCGCAGGCTACCTGACCCAACTACCAGGAGGACCTAGAGCGAGAGGCAGGGCGCGGCGATCCGATGAAGCAAGCTGCTGACTCTGGCGGCTCTGCGCCTCGATCAAGCTAGAGTGCGCGAGGAGGCACCACAGGAACATGAAGGACAAGCGGCCCGGGGATCGCGGCATGCACTGCAGCCAAGCTACTCTGAACCCAACACTACAAACAGGAGGCGAACACATGGCGCGACAGAGAGACCGGACCGGAACCTACACTCTGGAGATCTAGCGGCGGCGAGGAAGGAGGGAGGAAGTGAGTTATACCTCCTTACCCAAGGACAAGAAAAGCGGCGGAGGGGATCCTCTGCGATGGAGTCGTCTCCCGAACCGCGCGGGTTCTGGCGAGAAGAAGCAGAGACAGGCGTCGGCGAACTTGGCGATCCGGGCACCCGTGGTCGGCGTCGTGGGCGAAGTCGGCAGCGAAGGAAGATGATGACAGCGGGCGCGAGGTTGGGGTGGCGGGAGGCACGCCCGGCTGACAGTGGCGCTCTCAGATCTTTCGGGGACGGGCGAGGCGGTGAATCAGGTGGTTCTCTTACTGGCGGCGGCGAGAGGAGGAAACCTAGGGTTCGGTTGGACCGGAGGAGGGATAAGTAGGGGCTAGGGCGGCGAGGTCGAGCTCACGCTCCCTCGCCTCGGGTCCCCATGGCGATGGCGGAGGAGAGGAAAGGTGGGTGAGATGCAACACCGTGGCTGCTGCCATGGGACAGCGTCACGTGGGCCAGGAGCTAAGCCGGGAATGGCTTGGTGCTTGGTCTTGTGAAGGCAGGAGGAGAAGGCGGGCTGGCTGGCGCTCGCTCTCAGCTCTTGAGGCTGAGGGGAAGCTGGGCCGGCTCGGAGTGGCGGGGCCAGTGGGAGGTTTATTGGGCTGCCCTGCTTCTGCTGCTTTCCTCTTCTTTTCCTTTTTAAAAACAAAAGGAAGAAAAGAAATCAGAAAAGAAATGAAAAGAGTTTGAGTGAAAGGAAAATATCCCCAAACTCTGGAATTCTCCACTATTTAAATAAATTGTAATGGACATTTTAGAGGTAGAAAAATAAGACAAGTTTGGAAATATTTCAAACTTGTGCCATTTGAACCTGACCATAACAACTTCAAATGAGGAGATATTTGGCGAGAGAGGTTTAGTGCAAAAGAGCAAGATTTGCGGGGAGAAGATGAACATTAATTGAGAAAGGAAAAATATAGCCCTTGAAAAGGAAAGAAGTAGAGGAAGGAGGAGATGGTAATGCAAATAAGAATGGCACATGCAACCACATGACATGCAAGAGAACACCACAACCACATGATAAGAAGGAAATGCAAGATGACAAGAGGCACAAATGCAATATGGTAAAAGAGCAAAACAAGAAAAAGAAAACCCACATAACCAAACAACATGAAGCCAAGCATGACAAAACCCACAAGAATTGGATGAGGTCAAATTGATATATTGCCCAAAAGGGAAGTTTACATCCGGTGTTACAACACTCCACCACTACAAGAGGATCTCGTCCGAGATCTAGGACTGAAAGAACTCCGGATATTCCGAGCGGAGGTGATCCTCGCGCTCCGAGTAGCTTCTCGGTGGAATGGTGTGACCACTTCACTTTCAGAATTTGATTGACTTGTTGCGAGTCTTGCGCTCGGTTTCTTCAAGAATAGCAGCAGGGTGCTCATGATAAGAGATCTTCTTGAAGGTCAATCTCTTGAAGTTGATAGTGCGTTCAGGAGTCTTGAAGCACTTGCGAAGCTGTGACCGTGAAACACATCGTGCACGTTTGCAAAGTTGGATGGAAGCTCAAGTTGATAGGCGAGATCGCCTCTTTTCCCAATGATCTTGAAAGGACCCACGTATCTAGGGCAAGCTTCCCTTTGATACCGAAGCGGGAGTGCCTTTCATTGGAGAGGCGGAGGTAGACATGGTCTCCGATTTCAAAACCACATCGCGGTGCTTATCATCAATAATAGCTCTTGGTAGCGATTACTTGACTTTGAATTCTCACGAATGACTTGGCACATTTCTTACATACGTGATCAAGTCATTGCCAAGAAGTTGGCGTTCACTGTCTCGAGACCAATTGAGAGAGTACGGCACTACGCCATAGAAATTTCGAATGGGGCCTTGCCCGAACTAAGCAGGAAGCTGTTGTTGTAAGAGAACTTCGGCATAAGGAAGACAATCTTCCACTTCATACGAAAGAAATGACACAAGCCACGAGCATATCTTCAAGGATTTGATTTACTCGCTCAACTTGGCCACTTGTTTGAGGATGGAAAGCTGTCTTTGAACCGAATGTTGGTGCCCATGGCCTTCGAAAAGAATCCCAAAACTTGGAGGTAAAGATGCTGCCACGGTGCAGAAGAGATCACTTGTGGAATGCCGTGCAAGGAGACAATCTGGAGGTGTATAGCTCCGCTAAGCGAGCTGCGATGATGGATTCTTTGATAGGAAGAAAATGAGCCACTTTAGTAAGCTTGTCAATGACAGCGAAGATAGCATCATTTCCGCTTGGACTTTGGAAAGCCGATCACGAAGTCCATTTCAATATGATCAAACTTCCATTCGGGAATAGCAAGAGGTTGGAGGAGACCAGCTGGTCTTTGGTGTTACCTTTCACTCTTCTGCGGACATCACACTCATTCACGAATTGAGCAATTTCTCGCTTCATTCGAGTCCACCAATATGATTGCTTGAGGTCATGGTACATCTTCGTACTTCCGGGATGAATGGATGAAAGCGAATTGTGAGCCTCGTTCATAATGACTTTCGAGATCACCCTTAGGAACCACAATCCGGTCCTCAAAGAGCACAGTGTCTTTGTCATCAACGATGGAAGCACTTGTACTTGGACATGCCCTTGTCGATACCACGTTTCACTTTCTTCACCATGGTATCCAGAAGTTGAGCCTCACGAATCTGATCTTCCAAAGTAGGAGAGACTATGAGGTTGGCAAAAAAGCCTTGAGGAACAACTTGAAGATTCAGCTTGCGGAAAGATTCCGAGAGATCCGGCTGAAAGGGCTTGAGGATTAGGCATTGCGATAAGCTTTCTGCTCAAAGCATCTGCAATGACATTAGCTTTGCCGGAGTATACTCAATACTTGGGTTGTACTCTTGAATCATTTCGACCCATCAGTCTGCACTGAGGTTGAGGTTAGGCTGAGTGAAGATGTACTTGAGACTCTTGTGATCGGTGAAAATGTCCACTTTCCTTCCCAACAAGAGATGTCTCCACGTAATCAATGCATGGACAAGCTGCCGCCAACTCAAGATCGTGAGTGGGGTAGTTCTTCTCGTTAGAGCTTCAAGCTGGCGAGAGTATAAGCCACAACTCTCTTCTCTTGCATTAACACACACGAGACCTTGAAGAAGCATCCGAAGAAAACTTCATATGGCTTGGATTCATCGGGAGGAGTCAAGCAGAGGCTGTGAGAGTTTCTCTTTGAGGGTATTGAAAGCAACGTCACACTCGGGAGACCAGACATACTTCACATGCTACGGAGGAGGTTGGAAAGAGGCTTTGCAATCTTGGAGAAGTTCTCAGCGAATCTTGACAATAGCTTGCAAGACCAAGAAAGCTGCGGGCTGCTTGACGATTCGAGGAGGTTCCCAATTCACAATTTGGACACCTTCTGGGATCAACAGCGATGCCCTTGGCGAGAGATGATATGACCAAGATAAAGCACTTCATCAAGCCAAAATTCACATTTGGAGAACTTAGCATAGAATTGGTACTCTCTGAGCTTGTCTAGCACCAATCATAAATGTTTGGCATGATCTTTCTTATTCTTGGAAAGACAAAATATCATCAAGATAGACCAAGGCGAATTCATTGGTGTAGGGGTTGAATATGAAGTTCATCATCAGAGAAAGTTGGAGGAGCATTGGCGAGGCGAAAGACATGACGGTATATTCATAGAACCAAAGCATTACGAATCTTTGTCTTGGGAATATCTTGTTCACGAATCACGAATCTGTGATACCCCATCTGAGAGGTCAAGCTTAGAGAACAATGTAGCACCTTTGAGTTGCTCGAAAAGCTCATTGATGTTGGGAAGTGGATACTTGTTCTTGATTGTCTTCTTATTCAATGGGCTGATGTCGGCAAAAAATCGGTCCGTGCCATCCTTCTTCAGGACAAAAGAACACCACAACCCCAAGGAGATGAACTTCGGTCGATCAACCCAGGCGCTCTTGTTCATCAGAGCTGCTTCTTCAATTCCTTCAGCTCATCAGGTCCAAGCTTGTATGGGCGCTTGCAAAGCGGAGTTCGATGCGGGCTCAAGATCGATACTTGAACTCAAGCTGGCGATGGGGAGGCATACCGGAAGCTCTTACGGAAAGACATCTTGGTACTCTACTGCTTGTGGAATCTGAGAGATGGCATTCAGTTACGCCCTTCTCATTGAGAGAAAACAACCGAATGGTTTCATCACGAGAGGCATAGATGATCACATCATTAGAAGAGTGAGTCAATTGAATTTCCACAGCAGCACAATCAAGCTGAGCTTTGTCTTTGATAAAACCCGATCCATTAGAGAATAAGATCAATATCAAGTCACCAAGAACCATTGGTTTAGCGAAATCTGTAATCTCCCATCTTGATAGAAACATCGGGGCCATCATTTTGTATTCATGAACAAACCGGAGGAAACGCTATCGGTTTAGGCGAGATCAACAGTATGCACATTGTTCATGGATGCAAAAGGTCTTGATATGAAAGAAATAGATGCAGGTATCAAATAAGACTTTTGCGGGAATATCATTAAGCGAGATTACCCATCATCATCATCGAAGATTCCTCCGCTTGAGCTGCATTCATCATATTGACCTTGCAGACTTGGGATTATGCTTGACCCTGCATTCTTGGAAGATTTCACAGGAGGAGGCGGAAGGCGCCTCTGGTTGGCTGCTTGTTAGCATAGTGACCCTTCTGCAACACTTGTTGCAAGTGACCTCGAGAGAAGCAGACGGTGGTAAGGAGCACTTGACCTTGGAGCTTGAGAATTAGACTTGTTACGATAGCTTGGGTTGGGTGGGTGGGAAGATCCGGCCACACAGAGTTCTTCTGCTGGTAAGGGTGGCGGAGACGGAGGAGGTGGCAGATAACTTCTGCTGCTTGGCTGCCACTTGAGAGACGAGGAGGACTGAACTGCATCCTGATTCTCTTCTTAGAAGCCTCGCATTTGAGTTGTGCAGCTTCTTGCTTGAGCCATGTTGTAGAAATCATCATACTTATCGGCTCAAACAACACAAGAGGTAATGCAGATCTTCTCTCGGACCACCTCTGAGGCGATGAGATCATACTCCTTTCATCAGGTACATCTTGCTTAGCAAAGCAAGCGAGCTTGGAGGCTGGATATTGTATTGATAGAGCAGGACATGTTGCCCTGCTTGAGATTGCGGAACTCCTCCGCTTGCTCTCAACAGCACTTTTGAATGTGATGAGCTCGGAAATCACGGCGGAACTCATCCCAGGTAATGACCACGACCTCCTCTGGAATCTTTGTATTCTTGGAACCACTCGGCAGCTTGATCCTTGAGTTGAAGCGATGCAAACTTGACAAAGTCCTCGAGTGCGACATTACTGCTGATCAAAGTGCTTGCAGGATGTCCACTAACCAATCATCGGCGTCACATGGCCTCAACCACGAAGCTGAAAGACTTGGGTGATTAGCGAGGCCGGGCGGAGTAGCAAAGTGTGGCTGATTGTTGCCTTGACCTTGATTGCCTTGATTGCCTTGCCTTGCCCCTTGATGCGTTCTTGCAAGAGCTGCAAAATCATCGAGCATTGGCATTGGTGGCTGCCATGATAGCTTGCCCGAGGCCTCTGGAGGCGGAGGTGGAGGTGGAGGTGGAGGTTCGTGATCCCCATCATTGCGATCCGGATTCGAGATCGTTGGCGGAGCCATCTGAAAAGAGGTGACATCCGTTAGTCCTTTGATAGACAAAGATAAAGTAGAATCAGCGGATAGAAATTGCAACATATAGTCTTCACAATAAACATTAGAACAAGAATGAGCGAATGAATTCAAAGTTAATCATCACACATCCATTAAGGAGAGAAGCCACTTATAAAAGATATGGAAATAACATCGGTTGAGAAACAATTGAATATCACAACTGAAAACAAAAGGTTGGCTTCTAGAATGAGCGGAACAAACACATGATAGAATTTACGCCCAAAGTGTTACGTGGTGGGGCCCTGCACGGACCTGACGTATAGCGAGCGTCACGAATGACTAACAAGGCGTCCCGAATCAGCATAGCCAAGGATTCTTTAAGGCGTCTACGCGACCCTTTGTAAATCGACCGTGAATGGGCGGACCACTAGGCGTTGAACCCCAATCTCAAATCATACATACATCGGAAAGAATAACACATAAGCTACTAGAATTCCCACCTATAAACTCCGAAACTTTACGGTTATGCAATCTGGTGTTGGGGATACGAGGGACACAAAATATATCACCCAAACTAACAATACCTAGATCAATTGTATCCATCCGTCAACACATAACCAAGAAATCCTCGGAAATCGTGTACCTCGACCTTGAAAAACATCCGTTATACAAGTCATGGCAATACTCCCTTTTCGCCCGCGATCTTTGAGCTATCAGGGTTATCTCACCAACAAGCTGCACAAAAGAGATTTCGATGTCGGCAAAACTCAGGTATTCGAGCGCAGCGATAAAATTGTGGCGACAACACCTCGGAGCTCAACTCCCGGGACAACTGCCACAACCCCTAAATGTCGGGAGGCACCAAGAACAATGTTCTCGTCACAAAACCATCGAGCGATTCCAAGATACCCGTGATCCTAAAAAAATTTTAGTGAAATTTGAGGAGAGAAGAGTCAAAACTCTCGTCGGGATACCTCACGAGGCGGCAGAGGGGTGGGGAGTAAAAGAATCCTACTCTCCGATATATATAATCCTAAGACTCAAAACATTTTCCATTCTAGACTCAACAACGTCGACAAACAATCAAGTAGGGGCTCCTAAGTGGGAAGGCTCGATTACCAACTTATAACGCCCCGATGCTTATATCTCCCGTGTCGAAGCACGACTTAGAAACATAACCGCATTGAAAGCAATGTCGCAAGTGAGGTAATCTTCACACAACCCATGTAATAATTAAGGGAAAGGTACATAGTTGGCTACGATTAGCCACTTCACACAGTACATAAATAAACATCCATCATTGAGTACACTCAAGGTCCGACTCACGGAACCAAAATAAAGAAAAGATACCCCAAATGCTAACACAGATCCCGAATCGTCCCAAGCTAGGCACCACTCACGATCATCTGGAAAAGACACATAGTAACGACCACGTTCCTCGTCGAACTCCCACTTGAGCTCGGTTGAATCACCTGCCTGGCCTCCATTGGAACACTGCAACTGTTTTGGAAGTATCACATGAGTCCGCGAGGACTCGACAATCTCACACCAGCGAGATCAAGACTATTTAAGCTTATAGGAAGGACTAGTAGTAAAGTGGAGCTGCAACAAGCGACTAGCATATATGGTGGCTACTTCCATAAAGAGAGCGAGAGAGAAGCAAAAGCACGGTCGTGAAACTAGTAGTGATCAAGAAGTGATCTGAACTACTTACGTCGGACATAACTCCAACACCGTGTTCACTTCCCGGACTCCGCGAGAAGAGACCATCACGATTACACTGCTTGATTGATGTGTATTTTATTGAGGTCAACTTTGGGTTTTCTACAACGGACATTAACAAATTCCCATCGCCTCATAACCGCAGGCACGGCTTTGAAAGATATTACCTGCGGGGTGTCCCAACAACCCATTATAAGCTCTCACGGTCAGCGAAGGATTATTCCTTCTCGGAAGACCCGATCAATCTCGGAATCCCGGACTACAAGACATTTGACGACAATAAAACAAGACCAGCAAAGCCACCCGAATGTGCCCGACAAATCCCGATAGGAGCTGCACATATCTCGTTCTCGAGGGCACACCGGATGGGCAAGGCGTCGGGTTGGCATAGATCCATGGATTGCCAGAGGCCCGGACATCGCTCTAGTTGGACCAACACTCGAAGGAGGCCTGGCCGAGGGTTAAAATAAAGATGACCCTCGGGCTCGCGAAAACCGGGGAAAAAGGCTTAGGTGGCAAATGGTAAAACCAATGTTGGGCCTTCTTTGGAGGAGTCTTATTCAAAGCGAAGCGTCAAGGGGTCCCATAAATCACCCAACCGAGTGTGGAGCATAAAATCAAGGAACATAACACCGGTATGGCGGAAACTAGGGTTGGCAAGAGTGGAACAAAACACGGGCATAAGGCGGAGCCTTCCACCCTTTACCAAGTATATAGATGTATTAATTATAGCAGAGATATATATTGTGATATCCCCAACAAGTAAACATGTTCCAAAAGGAACAACATCTCCATGTTCAACAAGGAACAAACTTCACTTCACCGCAACTAACAGCGCTATAAGAGGGCTGAAGCAAAGCGGTAACATAGCCAATCAGCGGTTTGCTAGGAAAAGGATGGTTAGGGGCTGACATGGCAATATGGGTGGCATGATATAGCAAGTGGTGAGCATCGTAGCATAGGCATAGCAAAGAAGCGAGCAACTAGCATAGCAAAGATAGAAGTGATTTGAGGGTATGATCATCTTACGCAATGTTCTCGAGTTGTCGACTTGATCCTCGAAAGCGTTCTCAACAGGTTCCTCGTTCACGTACTCGTCTCCGGCTCTACCCAAAGCAACAACACAAACAAGGAACCACAATAAATCACGGTGCAATGCACAATCAACATGATGCAACAACATGACATGAATATGCGGGATGTGATATGCAAGCGTGTATGCGCTCCGGAAGGTAAATGGAAAACCAGGCATCATCTTGGCAAAGCAAGCATGCCATCGGAAAGATGAGATGATTTCGTTAGAAATCGATATAGAATCACGGAATCGGATGCGCGGGTTGGATATGGCGAGCAAAACAAGAATGGTGAGAAAACCTACAATAACAGCATGATGAACAAAGCCATGCACGTGTGCAAACTACCTCATAGCATAACACAAATAAATATGCCCATGAAAGACAACACATAAACATGATGCAAAAAGACATGATCACAAACTTGCCCAAATGCAGAAACTAATGCCACCACTGAGTTGGTGGGATTTTTCTACCCCAAAAACATATATAATATGTTAGGGTTGTAGTAGAGAAATCATCACAAAAACACTAAGTCAAAACCTGCCTAAACTGGAAGTTAACAGAAATGGCAATTTCCAGATTTGGAAATGTCCAGAAATGGACTTGCCTAAAACAGAAAAGGAAACAAAGCTGGAAATGGAAACGCGGGGTAATGGAAAAAAAATAAGAATGGAGGAGGCTGAGAGGTGACAGGGTGGCCCTCTTGTCATAGAAACGAGGCGAAGTGGGTTTTTAAAGGGGAAGAAAACCAGCCTCGGGGAATCGAACCAGGTCTCCCGTTGGAACCCTACCCTGCTACCACTTGGGCTGGGTGGCGATGGCCAGCAGAAGAAGGGCCTCGGCCCTTATCTCTTCTGCTTTGAGGAGAGCAACTTGGGAGAAAAAGCAGACAGAAATAAAAAGGGGGAGCGCGCTGGGGTTGAACCAGTGCCTTGTGCAATGAGCGGTCAAACCAGCTCGGCTGGGTTAGGAGAGTTCGAGGCAGGGTCGGGGCCAGGCTACGGCCCAACTACCGAGGCGGACCTAAAGGCGAGGCAGGGCAGCGCTCCAGCGAGGCAAACAGCCGCAGCTCTGGCGGCTCTGCCTCCCGATCAAACTAAGTCTTGTGCGGGAGGGCTGCACAGGAACATGAAGGGACAAGCCCGAGAGGGATTGCGGCGGCATACAGTGACCAGCTACTCTGAAGACAACACTACAAACCACCGAACCTGGCGGCAGCGACAAGGACAAGAACGGAACCTACACTCTGGAGATCTTGCAGCAGGAGGGAAGGAAGCAGGGGAGGAAGTAGGTTATACCTCCTTACCCAGGACAAGAAATCGGCAGACGGAGGGATCCTCGGCGATGGAGTCGATGCTCACGAACCGCGCCGGGTTCTGGCGAGAAGAAGACGAGAGCAGGGGCGTCGGCGAACTTGGCGATCCGGGCACCCGTGGTCGGCGTCGTGGGCGAAGTCGGCAACGAGAAAGACGATGGACACAGACGCGGGGATGGGGTGTGGCAGGAGAAACCAGCCCGTGATGAAGCGCAGCCTCGGATGCGCTTCCGGGGCCGAGGCAGAGAAGGCGTGGCTCGGGTGGTTGACTCACTGGCGGCGGCGAGAGGAGAGAAACCCTAGAGGTCGGTTGGACACGGAGAGGGATAAGTAGGGGGGGGGCTAGCGGCGCGAGGTGACTCCGCCCCTCGCGCTGGAGGTCCCCATGGCGTGCGCGGGAGGAGAGGAAAAAGGCGGGTGAGATGCAACACCGTCGCTGCCGAGCGGGGCCAAAGCGTCCACGTGGAGCCGGGGAGCTAGCGAGAATGCTTCGGTGCTGGGTCTTGTGAAGGCGAGGAGGAGGAGGCGGGGCTGGCGCGCTCGCTCTCGAGTGCTTGAGGGAGGAAGCTCGGCAGCTCGGAGTGGGGAGACCCCAGTGTGGAGAGGTTCATTTGAGGCTGCCACTGCTGCTGCTGCCTCTCTTTTCTTTTCCTTTTTAAAACAAAAGGAAGAAAAGAAAGTCGAGAAAAGAAATGAAAAGAGTTTGAGTGAAAGGAAAATATCCCAAAACTCTGGAATTCTCCACTATTTAAATAAATTATAATGGACATTTTAGAGGTAGAAAAATAAGACAAGTTTGGAAATATTTCAAACTTGTGCCATTTTGAACCTGACCATAACAACTTCAAATGAGGAGATATTTGGCGAGAGAGGTTTAGTGCAAAGAGCAAGATTTGCGAGGAGAAGATGAGCATTAATTGAGAAGGAAAATATAGCCCTTGAAAAGGAAAGAAGTAGAGGAAGGAGGAGATGGTAATGCAAATAAGAATGGCACATGCAACCACATGACATGCAAGAGAACACCACAACCACATGATAAGAAGGAAATGCAAGATGACAAGAGGCACAAATGCAATATGGTAAAAGAGCAAAACAAGAAAGAGCAAAACCCATAACCAAACAACATGAAGCCAAGCATGACAAAACTCACAAGAAATAGGATGAGGTTCAAAATGATATATTGCCCAAAAGGAAGTTTACATCCGGATGTTACAACACTCCACCACTACAAAGGATCTCGTCCCGATATCTAGGAATTTGAAGAACTCCGGATGCTTCGGACGGAGGTGATCCTCGCGCTCGAAATAGCTTCTCGGTGGAATGGTGTGACCACACTTCACTTTCAGGAATTTGATTGACATTGTTCGAGTCTTGCGCTTCGGTTTCTTCAAGAATAGCAGCAGGTGCTCATGATAGAGAGATCTTCTTGAAGGTCAATCTCTTGAAGTTGATAGTGCGTTCAGAGTCTTGAAGCACTTGCCCGAAATTGTGACACGTGGAACACATCGTGCACATTGCAAAAGTTGGATGGAAGCTCAAGTTGATAGAAGAGATCGCCTCTTTTCCCAATGATCTTGAAAGGACCCACGTATCTAGGGGCAAGCTTCCCTTTGATACCGAAGCGGCAGAGTGCCTTTCATTGGAGAGGCGGAGGTAGACATGGTATCCGATTTCAAAAACCACATCCGGTGCTTATCATCATAATAGCTCTTACAGGCGCGATTAGCGACTTTGAGATTCTCACGAATGACTTGGCACATTTCTTACATACGTGATCAAGTCATTGCCAAGAAGTTAAGCGTTCACTGTCTCGAGACCAATTGAGAGAGTCGACACTTTACGCCATAGAAAATTTCGAATGGGGCCTTGCCGAACTAAACTTGAAGTTGTTGTAAGAGAACTGCGGCATAAGGAAGACAATCTTCCCACTTCATACGAAGGAAATGACACAAACCACTGAGCATATCTTCAAGGATTTGATTTACTCGCTCAACTTGGCCACTTGTTTGAGGATGGAAAACTGTCTTTGAAAGCAGATATATTGGTGCCCATGGCCTACGAAAAGAATCCCAAAACTTGGAGGTAAAGATACTGCCACAGTGCAGAAGAGATCACTTGTGGAATGCCGTGCAAGAGACAATTCGGAGGTGTGGCTGCTAAGCCTAACTGAGCTCTTTGTGATGGATTCTTTGATAGGAAGAAAATGAGCCACTTTAGTTAGCTTGTCAATGACAACGAAGATAGCATCATTTCCGCAACTTGGACTTTGGAAAGCGAGTCCACGAAGTCCATTTCAATGTGATCAAACTTCCATTCAGGAATAGCAAGAGGTTGGAGGAGACCAGCTGGTCTTTGGTGTTACTGCTTTCACTCTTCTGCGAGACATCACACTCATTCCTGAATTGAGCAATTTCGCTTCATTCGAGGTCCACCAATATGACTGCTTGAGGTCATGGTACATCTTCATACTTCGGGATGAATGGATAGAGAAGCGAATTGTGAGCCTCGTTCATAATGACTTTTCTCGAGATCACCCTTAGAGAACCACAATCCAGTCCTCAAAGAGCAGCAGTGTCTTTGTCATCAACGTGGAAACACTTGTACTTGGACATGCCCTTATCGATACCACGTTTCACTTTCTTCACCATGGTATCCGGAAGTTGAGCCTCACGAATCTGATCTTCCAAAGTAGGAGAGACTATGAGGTTGGCAAGAAAGCCTTGAGGAGAACAACCCGAAGATTCAGCTTGCGGAAAGATTCCACAGAAGATCCAATTTGAAAGGGCTTGAGGATTAGGCATTGCGATAGCTTTCACACTCCAAAGCATACTGTGTTGACTGGCTTTGCGGGAATTATACTCAATACTTGAGACTTTGTGACTCTTGAATGTCACTTTTAGAGTATCGAGTCTGCATGAGGAGGTAAAATTAGTGAGTAAATATACCAAACTCTGCATTAACACAAAACAAAGAGGCATCTGGGAAAACTTCATATGGCTTGGATTCATCGGGAGTCAAGGCGAGTGTGACGAGTTTCTCTTTGAGGTATTGAAAGCAACGTCACACTTCGAGACCAGGACATACTTCACATGCTACGGAGGAGGTTGGAAAGAGGCTTTGCAATCTTGGAGAAGTTCTCAACGAATCTTGACAATAGCTTGCAAGACCAAAGAAAGCTGCGGAGCTGCTTGACGATTCGAGAGGTTCCCAATTCACAATTGCGGACACCTTCTCGGGATCAACAGCGATACCCTTAGCGAGAGATGATATGACCAAGATAAAGCACTTCATCAAGCCAAAATTCACATTTGGAGAACTTAGCATAAATTGGTACTCTCGAGCTTGTCTAGCACCAATCATGCAAATGTTTGGCATGATCCTTCTTATTCTTGGAAGACCAAAATATCATCAAGATAGACCAAGGCAGATTCATTGGTGTAGGGTTGAATATGAAGTTCATCATCCGAGAGAAAGTTGGAGGAGCATTGGCGAGGGCGAAAGACATGACGGTATATTCATAAGAACCAAAACATTATTGAATCTTTGTCTTGGGAATATCTTGTTCACGAATCACGAATCGATGATACCTACCCCACGAAGGTCAAGCTTAGAGACAACATGCACCTTTGAGTTGCTCGAAAAGCTCATTGATGTTGGGAAGTGGATACTTGTTCTTGATTGTCTTCTTATTCAATGGGCGATGTCGGCGCAAAGTCGGTCCGTGCCCATCCTTCTACGGACAAAAGAACACCACACAACCCCAAGGAGATGAACTCGGTCTGATCAAACCAGACGCTCTCTTTCATCGAGCTGCTTCTTCAATTCCTTCAGCTCATCGGTCCAAGCTTATGGGCGCTTGCAAGCAGAGTTCGATGCCGGGCTCAAGATCGATACTTGAACTCAAGCGGCGATGAGGAGGCATGCAGGAGCTCTTGCGGAAAGACATCTTGGTACTCACTGCTGACTGGAATCTGCGAGATGGCATTCAATTCGCCCTTCTCATTGAGAGAAAACAACCGAATGGTTTCATCACGAGAGGCATAGATGATCACATCATTAGAAGAATGAGTCAATTGAATTTCCACTGCAGCACAATCAAGGTGAGCTTTGTGCTGATAAAGCCAGTCCATTCGAGAATAAGATCAATATCAAGGTCACCAAGAACCATTGGTTTAGCGAGAAATCTATAATCTGCCATCTTGATAGAAACATTGGGGCCATCATTTTTGTATTCATGAACAAACCGGGAGAGAAACATCAATGGTTTAGAAGATCAACAGTACCCATTGTTCATGTAACAAAGGTCTTGATATGAAAGAAATAGATGCACGATATCAAATAAGACTTTTTGAGAAATATCATTAACTAGAAGATTACCCGTGACTTTGTCGAGAAGATTCCTCCACTTGAGCTGCATTCATCATATTCACCTTGGCATACTTGGGATTATGCTTGACCTTTGCATTCTTTGGAAGATTTCCACGGAGGAGGAGGAGGAAGGCGCCTCTGTTTGAAGCTGCTTGTTAGCATAGTGACCTTCTATGACACTTGTTGCAAGTGACCTCGAGAGGCAGACGGTAAGTAAGGAGCACTAGACCTTGGAGCTTGAGAATTAGACTTGTTACGATAGCTTGGGTTGGGTGGGTGGGAAGATCCACGGCCACCACAGTTCTTCTGCTGGTAAGGTGGCCAGAGCGGAGGAGGGGGGTGAGTAAAACTTCTGCTGCTTGGCTGCCACTTGAGAGGGCGAGGAGGACTGAACTGCATCCCTGATTCTCTTCTTAGAAGCCTCGCATTTAGGCTGAGCCCTTCTTGCTTGAGAGCCATGTTGTAGAAATCATCATACTTATCGCTCCAACAGCAGCTGAAATGATTGCAGATCTTCTCTCGAGACCACCTACTGAGCGATAGATCATACTCCTTTCGCCAGTACATCTTGCTTAGCAAAGCAAGCGAGCTTGCAGAACTGGATATTGTATTGATAAGAAAGACATGGTGCCTGCCTGAGATTGCGGAACTCCTCCGCTTGCTCTCAACAACACTCTTGAATGTGATGAGCTCGGAAATCACTGGCGGAACTCATCGAGTGGCATGACCTCCTACTGGAATCTTTGTATGCTTTGGTACCACTCAAAGACTTGATCCTTGAGTTGAAGCGATGCAAACTTGACAAAGTCCTCGAATGCGACATTGCTACAATCAAAGTGCTTACGGATGTCCACTAACCAATCATCGTGTCTGTTGCCTCAACGAAGCCTGAAAGACTTGACTGATTAGCGAAGCCCGGTAGGAGGTAGCAAAGTGTGGCTGATTGTTGCCTTGACCTTGATTGCCTTGATTGCCTTGCCCTGATACGTTCTTGCAAGAGCTGCAAAATCATCGAGCATTGGCATTGGTAGCTGCCATGATAGCTTGCCGGGCCTCTGGGCGGAGGTGGAGGTGGAGTGTGTAGGTTCGGTGATCCCCATCATTGCGATCCGGATTGAGCCAGCGTTGCGACGGAGCCATCTGAAGAGGGTGACATCCGTTAGTCCTTTGATGAACAAATAGATAAGTAGAATCAGCGGATAGAAATTGCAACATATAGTCTTCACAACAAACATCGAACACAAATGAGCGAATGAATTCAAAGTTAATCATCACACGTCCATTAAGGTGAAAGCCACTTATAAAAGATATGGAAATAACATCGTGTGAAACAATTGAATATCACAAGCGAAAACAAAAGGTTGGCTTCTAGAATGAGCCGGAACAAACACATGATAGAATTTAGCTCAAAGTGTTAGGTGGTGGGGCCCTGCGGACACTGGCGTATAGCGGGCGTCACGAATGACTAACAAGGCGTCCCGAATCAGCATAGCCAAGGATTCTTTAAGGCGTCTCGCGACCACTTTGTAAATCGGTAGTGAATGGGCGGACCACTGGGCGTTGAACCCCAATCTCAAATCATACATCTGTCGGAAAGAATATCACGTAAGCTACTAGAATTCCCACCTATAAACTCCGAAACTTTACGGTTATGCAACTGCAGTGTTGGGGATACAGAGGACACAAAATATCACACAAACTAACAATACCTAGATCCGGTACTGTATCCATCCGTCAACACATAACCAAGAAATCCTCGGAAATCGTGTACCTCGACCTTGAAAAAACATCCGTTATGCAAGTCATGGCAATACTCCCTTTTCGCCGCGATCACTGGGCTATCGAGGTTATCTCACCAACAAGCACAAAAGAGATTTCGATGTCGGCAAAACTCGAGTATTCGAGCGCAGCAATAAAATTGTGGCGACAACACCTCGGAGCTCAACTCCCGGACCGCTGCACACCCCTAAATGTCGGGAGGCACCAAGAACAATGTTCGTCACAAAACCATCGGAGCGATTCCAAGATACCACGTGAT